>JAHDVE020011051.1:0-108422 GCA_022606495.2 Halesus radiatus
AAAGAATGCAAGGCTGATGTAAGCGTAGTGAGCAAGATTAAGAAAGGGACGCTTAGATGGTTGGGGAATGTAAAGCCAATGAACGAAGAGAGGAGTGTAAGGAGAATATATGACGCGAATGTGAATGGAAGAAGAAGCCGGGGACGCCCGAGGAAGACATGGCACGATCAAGTGAATCAAATACTCGAGTCGGGCCATGTCGGAAGTCGGAATAACAGAAGAGAATGTATGAGGCGTTGTATGAATGTGAATGAAGCAAGAAGTGTATGCCAAGATCGAGTTGTTTGGCGGTCCGTCCTCTCTGCCCACCCCTGCGGAGTAACTGCGTGATGGTTAGTTAGTTAGTTAGTTAGAGTTGCTTTTTACAATCTCCAAAATTTGTCTTCACATTTAATACCTAATTAGCTACTCCCTTCCTTCTAATCCTCTTCTATCACTTATTTTTTTTGTTTATGTCTATACTTGTATAATTTTTTTTTGTATATTTTGTATTCTGATTAAGGCACCATTGGTACCGAAACATGTTGATATAATGTGTTTTAAAACAGTGGTTAACACAAGATGTTTAATGGGTGTTTATTGTTATCTATTAAATATTGTGCCACAAAGTACCTTCACAAACATCGAAGAAGGATATGTTATATGTATTTTTTAATGATAATAGAAGCAAAAATGTGTAATACTATGAGTGATATTAATTCTTTCTCTTTAAACATTTTCAAGTGAATTTCTTCAGAATTTCGAACTTGATGACCATTGACGATTTTTGTTCACTTTTATTTTCATTTGGAATTCTCGTACCCATTCCTAACTATGCACAAATACAACTTCTACAGGCTTTTTTTTTGTCCATTACCTTTTTATTGTCATGCCAATGAGTTTAGAATGTTTCACTACGTATATCGCTAGAAATTCTGTGTGATGTGATATTTTTGTTTATTTCGCTTTCTAATATTAATGTTACACTTTATAATTGCAAAGTTTTCCATAATTTCCCGTCAAAATACTGTGAATCGTCAGAATCGATATTTGAACTAATATTCCTCTCACGAGCCAAAATCGCTACTGTCAGTTAGTTGTCCGTAAATTTGATGAAACAAAAAGCAAATTCGTGAAAAAGCTTTTTTGGGGATTAAGGTATGTCATCGAGAAGAAGGTTATATTGATGTTTAGCGTTGAGTAAATAAATTACGATACACCTACCCAGAATTACACAACAAGAAATAAATGTTATGTCCACTGTCATTGAGTAATCAAAGCAATTACTAGTTTTTGACAAGCATAATCGACACGTCGATTACTAAACAAAGGGAAACAGCAAATATTAATAATATCTACAGTATTTCGTAACAAAATAAACTGAATTGTTTGCTAAATAAACAATATTCTAACTACTCGAGGGCATAGGGTGCACCGTCAGTATCGTACCTACCTGTACTAATTAATATAATGGAAATTTCTACAACACTCATAGAGAACTAGTAAACACAATTATCATACATTAATGTATTTGATTTTTAACCTTAGTATATTACTTCACGTTTTAATGATACACCACATCATTTATTTTTAATATTAAAACAATCACCTTGATAATTTTATTCAAGTGCACACTAATTCAACTTATTATTTTGTGTGTTTTTTTTTATAACTTCAAATAAACTTAATTTAATACAAGCCAAATTGAATTCAATTGACAATTTCAAAATGACTTTGATCAGCGAAACGACAGTCACAATAAAAAAAATCTCCTAGAAGCTAATGATAATATGAAATTCGATTAATTTGATATTATAAAAAAATGGGGTAGTACCAATTAAACACAATAACGATAAATATTGTTTTGTGTTTTTTTCCCTCCATTTTATTATTGAATATTTATTGTTAAAAGTCGTATTTTCACAGGAATTTCGGAAGATTACAACTAACTTAATAATTTTTTTTTAAATGGTATAATTTTTTCCCTGTCATTATTGGCGGACTTTGTACAACTCGATTACTTCAATAAAACGATATATTAAAAAAAATGTTTTTATAAAGTTGGGAAAATATTACTTGACATACCTGCCTAGTATTCGTATAAAATTAACAAAGTTGATATTATAATCTTAAAAATGAATTACGAAATTTTGCACGTTTCCTTGTTCTTGTTCTCAGATACTTTTTTCTTTCTCTAAAATGCGATACTTTTTTATAACGTACCTACCTATTGCAATATAACTTCATTAGGTACAGGAATTTACTGATGCAATCTGTCGGTCTTTTTCTAAAACTTTAATTGATGTTTTATCGGTAACGATATTTTAAAACGATGTCCATAATTCATTTAAATAATGGATATATCATCACGAAATAGTAGTTGTAAAATTTATTAATTTTATTCATATTTCATAACTAGGATTACATTTAAAAATTCCGTCGGATTGATGAAAAGTTTATAGCGTTTAAAAAATGCAATGTACACTCCTTCGTACAACGAATTCTAATAATAAAACATAATATGGATAAATTCTGCAGGATGTGAAGGAGAAAAAATAGTTCGTTAAGTTTTCAATACGTTTTTCTAAACTGTTGCTCTTATTGGGGTTTGTGGTTTTAGACAAAATATTGCAGCATCATAATAGTATATATAAGTAATGCGATCATTCAGCTTCCCAGTGAATGCAATTAATATTTATTAATCGTTATTTCTTCTTCATTTTGTTTAATATGGAATGCGATCATTCGGTTTCCCAGTGAATGCAATTAATACTTATTAATCGTTATTTCTTCCTCACTTTGTTTAATAAGGAATGCGATCATTCAGTTTCCCAGTGAATGCAATTAATATTTATTAATCGTTATTTCTTCTTCACTTCGTTTAATAAGGAATGCGATCATTCAGTTTCCCAGTGAATGAAATTAATACTTATTAATCGTTATTTATTCTTCATTTCGTTTAATAAGGAATGCGATCATTCAGTTTCCCAGTGAATGCAATTAATACTTATTAATCGTTATTTCTTCTTCATTTTGTTTAATAAGGAATGGGATCATTCAGTTTCCCAGTGAATTCAATTAATACTTATTAATCGTTATTTCTTCTTCATTTTGTTTAATAAGGAATGCGATCATTCAGTTTCCCAGTGAATGCAATTAATACTTATTAATCGTTATTTCTTCTTCATTTTGTTTAATATGGAATGCGATCATTCGGTTTCCCAGTGAATGCAATTAATACTTATTAATCGTTATTTCTTCTTCATTTTGTTTAATAAGGAATGCGATCATTCAGTTTCCCAGTAAATGCAATTAATACTTATTAATCGTTATTTCTTCTTCATTTTGTTTAATAAGGAATGCGATCATTCAGTTTCCCAGTAAATGCAATTAATACTTATTAATAAGGAATGCGATCATTCAGTTTCCCAGTTCAATTAATACTTATTAATCGTTATTTCTTCTTCATTTTGTTTAATAAGGAATGCGATCATTCAGTTTCCCAGTAAATGCAATTAATACTTATTAATCGTTATTTCTTCTTCATTTTGTTTAATAAGGAATGGGATCATTCAGTTTCCCAGTGAATTCAATTAATACTTATTAATCGTTATTTCTTCTTCATTTTGATGGAATGCGATCATTCGGTTTCCCAGTGAATGCAATTAATACTTATTAATCGTTATTTCTTCTTCATTTCATTTCATTAGGAATGCGATCATTCAGTTTCCCAGTGAATGCAATTAATACTTATTAATCGTTATTTCTTCATCATTTTGTTTAATAAGGAATGCGATCATTCAATTTCCCAGTGAATGCAATTAATACTTATTAATCGTTATTTCTTCTTCATTTTGTTTGATAAGGAATGTGATCATTCAGTTTCCCAGTGAATGCAATTAATACTTATTAATCGTTATTTCTTCTTCATTTTGTTTAATAAGGAATGCGATCATTCAGTTCCCCAGCGAATGCGATTGATACTTATTAATCGTTATTTCTTCTTCATTTTGTTGAACGAATAATTGTACGGGACGACACCCAATTTATGTAAGTCATAATAAAATAATATTTTTTATTGATGTATCGCTTATTTGCGTTGTATTATAAATAAAAATGCTGCAATGCGTAAATAAGGCGACGGACCGGAATAACCGCTACGCCATTTAGGAAAATATGTACTGCTTTTAAAATAATAAAAAAACGCTCCATTAGATAGGTTTAGTAGTCTAACTTTAGTTTAGTAGTAACTTAAGAAAAACTTAAGTTACCCATACATATACATACTTCAAATTCTGCAATTTCGCCTGCCAATCTGTAAATACATCTCTCTTTTTCTGTACGTTCTTTTTTTAGTATTATTCATGCTTGTAAAAGTAATTATTAGAATTACAAGCTGTATAATTATTCAAAAAGTTATTTTACCTGTGTGATGTAGGCAATGGCGGTTCATGGTCTTTTTATCAATCATAAATTCAAGAGAAGATATTATATTTCATCAAAAAGTACTTACTGTCCTTCGGCGAATAGACCAATACAGCGGCAGTTAAATAATTTAAATAAAGTTGTTGGGAGGGGTACTATAATAACTAGCGACTTGAGACAATACGGCGTTCGTCGAAACTTTCTTAACTAACATAACGTCTTATCTAAATAAAAGAGATGAATTTTAAATACGAAAATCAAATTATGCATTATAATTTGTTTGTTTTACTAGTATATTTATAAATTCCATTAAAGGCACACGGTTAGAGATATGCAGGAACAAGAAAAAAAATCTTTCAAATATTTACTACTAACTATAGAAAGTAAATGCTAACATTGAACTTGCATCCCAATTGTGCAAGGTTCAGCTGGCCGGCAAAGTGACCGTTAGGAGGCCATCTCGGTGAGACTCGTAAAACTTCCGAGGTCACGTGCCTTTAAATATTCCTTCGTTAGCGCTGGGCACAAACTTCAACATGGTTCAGCCTAGGTTATTTACTTTCACTGTCAGAGGAGTGTGATGTTTTGGTTTTTTATATGAAGTATTTGCTTGGGATCGTGAGCCCATATGTGCTTAATACATACAGCACTTATGGAGATTATCAGGTTGCTCTTCGACCATAGTATTCGGTCGCGTGGATTTTAAACGCGGAATTTTAACGATGTGCTTATATTATAATGCAAGTTAGTCTTCTTTTCTCAAATTTTAATGGGAGTTTACTGAACAATCGCTCTTTACAGAAAATCGGCACTGAATGTAGGTATATAAATTTTTAAACTCATTTTTTACACAAAAAAATATTAAATTAATTCCAATCATATTGATGAACTATGGAATCTGACAGGAGTTTTCACATTTGCTTCTACTGAGCGATGTGATGGCTAGAAAAAGCACCTGGAAGATTTTTTACTTCCAATATGAGTAGTTTTATAATTTGGTTTGAATTTTAAATTAAAATGAAATTAATTCCGCAAATCAATTCAGAGAGATTTTAGCTTGTGTAGGTACTGTATTTAAGAACTACTGCGGGTTAAAAGGGGAATGCAGGTGGGTGTTTCAAATTAGTTCGAACCAGCTTGAGCCACTATCGGTGTGAACAAATACGTTTAAACGTGCGCCCTTTAAAATGATTTGCAACTGAAGTACTACGGTCATTATTTCGAACTTTTAATCATGCTCGGACTCTAATACTGATATTTCTAGAAGTCTTTCCTACATAAAGTAGTTGCAATCGTTACCATTATTATTGTTATTATTTTTTACTATTTTTACACAGGAAGACTTTTCAAGGAACACCTAAGGTATTTAAATAATAACAATTATTCTGAATTTGCCAATCATATTTTAGAAACCATTTGCATAATTGAAGGTTTATAATTTTTATGTACAGATACAACCGGTTTACAATTAAATTAAATTAGAAATTTTAGAAATCACACAGGGAATTAAATTATAATTAATAATGAAATATTTTTAACAACTTAAAATTATTTTTATATTAATATTAATAATAATTTGTTTTTTATTTTCTATAGTAAATTTTTTATTTAATTTCTAAAGTAAATTTGTTATTCAATGTTTTATAATTTTTTTTGTTAGCTTTTTAGATTAATTACTTACCCACTTTAATCAGTTTTTGTTTATGTATATAATATGTCTATTGATACAATATTGTTTTTTAGTATTCTATATATTCCCGATGAAGAGAGAATCGCTTACGAAACACGTTGATATGTGTATATTAATATAGTGGTGAATACAAAGTAATTTTTAATTAATTTATTAATAATGACGCCACAAAGTGATTACCAATCTTTTGAAGAAATTGTAATAAATAATTGACTTGAATCCCTCCTATGAATATCATAAGTCACGGCCAAGAACTAAATTATTCAGATTCTGAAGACTACTATAGAAACAAAATATATATAATTTATGAAATCGTCTATCACAGCGACATTAACCATTTTTTCAATGTTACTTAGAAAACCTTCATGGTACCGAAGAAGGTGCACCCATGTCGAATGTACAGAAAATGCATCTAGTAAATTCTATTTGATTACTATGATTCGAGTCGGTTATTGGTAATTGATTATAGGTAATTATGGCAAGTCGTAATAACTACAGCCATTTTATTGCGGTTCAGTAATATTTTTAATATTATCCTTATTTTTCGCACTGGCAATTTCTTCAGGTTTTAGTAAAATTACATCGTAATCTGATTCGGAACCCAAACAAGAGAAAAATAACAAACTGGTTCAAATTTTTGACAATGAGGTTAATAAAAAAATAAAATAAAAAATATACAAATACTTTTTTTCTCAATGCTCTGTCTTATCACTAACTATCGACAATCTATTATCACAACTTTAACAAATGCATTCACTAGTTACAATACCAATACCAAACTATATGTACAGTGCATTTAACCGATGAACTTGATGCCGCGTTAAAATATACAAAATATAAATATCCTTACAGATTGTCTCCTGTAATAGAATTTCATGTTTATAAATGTATCGTATTATATAGAGCATGCTAAGGACAGAACTGTTTGAATTTTTGTACCGAATATTAAGCTCTTTGGGGATGCTATGTGAAGGGTCTTTTAGAACATAGGAAGGAGTGAATCTGGGTCTTGAAGAGACTCATCTTGCAGGAGGAAGGAGACAGAGGCTGGCAAATCATTCCACATCCAAGCTGCTGAACATAATAACGAGTCCTAGAAGCGACCCGTTTTGATGTGATAAATGTCAACCATGTACAAATGTTGGGCGCGTGTTTGGCGTGTTTAAAGCTGTCAAAATGTTGATAATCTCGTCAGCTGTGTGACGACACGGTTCATAAAATGACTGGCGCGGCCAAGGATATAATGGGTGCGGAAATATCCGTTATTGCCATTCGAATTAGGAATTAAACTGAATTTATGAGTTTGTTAGGGTAAACGTTATACCGAAATTCCCTTTGAAAGCCCGTAACTTCGTCATTTTGGAAGATATCGAAAAACTAAATTTACTATCATTATTACCTCTTTAAATATAATACATTATCATCAAAAGGGATACAACCGCATTAGTTGCATGGTTATATTTAGATTTATTTTTAATACGTGTTTATAAATATATAACATTAGCTGCATTCGCAGTTTGTAGATAACTTCAATTTTAAGAACTATGAATCAATGAAAAACTTCCTTCAAATCGCTGGGCTAAAACCAAAACCTAGGAACTTACAGTCAAGATGGCTGCCGATCTTGCTAAATAAACTTTTGTCGTGAATAATATGTTTTTTTTTTCAATTTCTTCATCCTAACAACACACTGGAAAATAATTTAAAAAAAACAGGAAGACATCTTTGAAAAATAAATAAGTTAAATTTGTAAAGGCAAAAGGTCTATTCACATCTACCGGCACCACGCAGAGCAGTACAGTACAGCACAGACACGGCACAGACACATCACAGACACGAGTATTCAAATTACACCGTGAAGCACAGACACAACACAGAAGCGAGTACGGCTGTCATCTGAACTGTCAACTGAAAGTTAACGACCGCCACAACACGTTTGTGGATTTTATAATCCTATTCCCATATTTGTAATTATTTTACTTAAATTCCACAACCAATTCAATCAAATTTAGCAATATCTGCGTTTAATGACACCGACTGATGAAGATGACAATCTTGGCTGGTGCTGGCCTGTGCATCCCCGGATACGTTACGGTTATGTACGCTGTAATATGAATGTGTTCATGGATAACGTAAGCAACTAATGTTGTTGTGTCTGTACTGTACTGTTTTGCACTGGCAGATGTGAATAGACCTTAATTGTGTGACAGTGCCAACTGCTGTCAGAATCCGTACAGAGAATATAATCGGGATGGAACGCGTTAAAATACTCTTTTGAGTATCCTTTTTTATTGATTAAAAATCTTTATAACGTTCTTCTACTTGTTTATTTAAAACCGGACCGGTTTCACCTTACAACCAGCATATTTATACTGGTACAATGTAAACTAAATCTTTGATATTACTACATACGAGGTGTGTTCAAAGGAAAAGGTGAATTTTGAATTTTCGCGGGCTGTGTACATTCGATTATCGATATATTTTGTTATGTTGGTACAGATATGTTTATCATATGTTAGCATTATCAGCCATTTTGGATCAGTGGTTTGTTTTTGACAACTGGAAAGGTTAGTCACGTTTTGTTTTTTCTTCGATTTTTTACTAAAATATAATTTGCAAAAAAACCAAAAACATCGATTTTTTGGATTTGTTGAAGAAATTCTCATAAGGACATAGAAAAAAAAGCAAATCTAAAATTTCACTTTAATCGGATTGATGATGCCCCAGAAAACGGCTATCAAGTTCCGACCAAAACTAGGAAATTCCTCCATAGAAATAACAATTATTAACAATTTTTTTCTAAAAAGAATAAAAATTTTTTTTTGAAGAATTGCCATGATGACATAGAAAATAAAGCGAATCTAAAATTTCACTTCAATCGGACTGATGATGCCTCAGAAAACGAACCTAAATAAAAAAAAAAACGAAGAACACCCAAAAACGTGACCAACCTTTCCAGTTGTCAAAAACAAACCACTGATCCAAAATGGCTGATAATGCTAACATATGATAAACATATGTATACCAAAATAACAAAATATATCGATAATCGAATGTACACCTTTTTCAATACAGTTTTTTCAACAGTACCGTCAGCAATAAAATAAATTTCAAACAATAAAAACAATATTAGAAAAGCAGGGAACTCACTCCCGACATCCATGCTATATATGCCATAGATTCAGTATTCATTGTACCAGTCTGAGGATGCCCGTGATAGGGTGAAACCGGTCCGGTCGAAAATAAATAAGTGGAAAAAAGTAACAAAGGTTTTTTAATCAAAAAAAATCATTTTAAAATTCTTAGCCACGAAGCGCAATATTAGAAAGAGCAATGGGGCTCCCTCCTGACATACATATATATATGGCTAAGAATTTTGTTTTATTGCTGATGGAACTGCTTTCAATACAACAACAAACACTCCTTTTGATAATGAGGTTTTATCATGAGTACTCTGTGTGCACTATGTGGCGGTAGTTCATAAATGCTGAAAAGCTGTGCCATAAAAATAAATTAAAAACGTAATAGAAAAATAATCAAAATGCATTTTTTCAATGGACATGGTGATAATAAAATTGCCATTTTCAATATTCGATGCACAAATCTTACTCGAACTTGAAAAGCTGCACACAGCCTACCGTTGGTTGTAGAACAATGCACGCCGCTGACGCGGATAGTAGGTAGGTACCTTCAAACAAACTGGTATTTTTATTGGCTTAAGAATAACACGTTTCGTATATAAAAACACAATACTTTCGTTATTAAATTTGACAAAGGAAAGCATTCGTTTTAATTTATTTAATATCAAGGGTATAAATATACCATAAAAAATAATTGCACGTCACAGTCAACTACAACTATAAGAATATAGCACAAATAATTTCAAAAGGTAACTATAAAATGTGGCATTACGTTGTACAATTACATCAGAGAATATAAAAATAATAAAAGTTCTTGAAGGATATAAAAGTATAAATATAAAACGTATGGTAAACTTAAGTTATATTAATATTATTTGAAAAGATATGATAGTATAGCCTTCGGTGGAGCTAAATAGATCCGATACATCTGCGTATCTATTACTAACTTCATCTAATCTAGGTACAAGCGAATATTTGTTATGAGCAGTCCTGGTGTTGTTACATTTAAACAGTATTTTCCTCGTATGTAGTAAAAGCATGACGTTTGAATTGTTGTGCGTATATTTTAATTGTAAATCGATCAAGTATAAACCAAACTATTCTAAACACCTGTTGATACATAATAAAACTTCCGGTTTCCGTATTAGGCACATTATGTTGTAGTCATGTCAACATCGCATTAAACTTATAAAGAAAATTCAATGCAGTACTTATATCTTCAGAAACATGTCCGTCTATGGACCACTTGAGGCCTAATGCTCTGAGGCGCTTGTGTAATTATTGAATGTATTATCGCTATCACATAATCCAGGACTCAATATGTTCACATAATGCTATTCAACAAAGTATGTTTTTTCAAAATAATAAAACATTTTATAATAGTTTAGTACTAAATTTATTAATAATTGAGGTTATAGTATTTTTTATGAATTTGGATAATACATTTACGGAGTAAAAAAAAAATTTCGTTTGTTTAACGAAATGTAAAGGGCCTTGAGGTGATTTTAATCATTAAACGGCGCTATAGAAATATTGACCTACATACATACATCTTGTTTCCCTTGTCCTACTCGGGTCGGGGACCCATCGCACCGACAAGGCGCCTCCAGGCTGTGTAACGTAACCTCTCCTATGTTACGTTAAAGGTTAAAGGCATCCATCCAAATTAGGTCCAGCCTCTGGAGTTGCTTCTCCCACCTGTGTCTGGGGCGGTCCACTGGATGTCTTTCCTCTGGAATAGCACCTTTTCAGCGGAATTCGACCTTCTGGCATTTTTAACACGTGCCTAAGCCACCTCCGTTGCGACTTTTTTATGAAGAGTAATAGTGGTTCGGTGTTTAGCTCCTCCCGGATCATCTAGCTTCTTATTCGATCCCATCTTGTGACTCCAAAAAAGAATAGACCATTCATTATTATTATTAAGAGGGAAGGGAGGAAGTATAATCAAATCTGGTCACTAGATACGGCTAAAGTCATTTTAAGTAACGTTTTGATTCTGAATGGTAGTCCTTCACCAGGGCGGTACTGAGACTGAAACATTTCGCAAGTACACAATTAGAGACTAGAGAAATTTAATTGTTTTGTAACTAAATGGGTTTTACCGATAATAAATCGTTATCTTTAAAAACCCGTGCAAATTAGAATGGGGTGGGAGTAAATAAAATCATGTTATAAGTTGTCACAATGTGGATTAAGCGCAGTTTGAAAATGGCCTTGAATTCCATAACAGCTGTTACAGTAATAAAAACTAAAAATACTAATAAAAATTATTAATAACATTATTAAAATTGATCTACAATAATTTAAAAAAAAATGGAGTTCCACGAATTAAACACAAAAAAACAATATACTTATTATATTCATTAAAAAACGTAATATTGACAACACGAAGAGTTTTTCATTGTAGAGTCACGGGACCCAGATAGATTTACGCAGAAAAAAAACCCTGTAGAATAGTGTAAACAAAGTATTTACGCGGGCGGTGGTGGTTAGAGCAGTATTGCTTTCCTGCGACGATATTTTTTTAAATATTAAATAACGTCAAACGTCGTTTATACCATATTTTCAGGATTCTTACACAAGTATATTTAAGGTGACCGATAAATTTTTTAATTTTTTTTTTATTTCCGTGTATCATTTATAGTCATACCCCTCTTTCAACCATGCATTCTTATAAAGCTGCTTAGCTGATAACAAATAAATTAATTAAAAATTACTTTGTATTTACCACTTTATTAATATGTACGTATCAACATATTTCGAAAGCGATGCTTTCCTCATCAGGAATATATAGAATACTAAAAAATAATAATGTCAAGTATAGACAGATGATAAACATAGACAGACGAGTATATGCTGAGTCTGTTCTGCACATATTTCATTGGAGCCTGCTCGAAGGGGCTAGCAGCGTTGATCCCCTCCGCGCCGGTCTACGAGCGTGAAACTCGACGGACACGAGCGGGACATCCCTTCACAGTTGATGTCGGCTTGATGAGAACGGGTCGTTTCGTAGACTTGTTTTTGTATAAATCGGCTCGTATGTGGAACGAGCCCCTTCAAGGCCCGCATTAACAGATCCCTTCCTACAGCCCCCTCCTTAATCCGCCTCACAAGGTTGCCCAGCCCGGAAGCGATATAGTTCCCCTGTATGTGCTCTGTGCATACAGGGGTGCTCTTGTGAGGTGTCACATATTAAAATAAAATAATAGCCAGTAATAACTAAATTAATAATTTGCGGTAAGAGCCTTTTTAATTTTTACAAAGTTAAATAGAAAATATCGTAATTTGTTTGACAAGGTTATCATTACCGCCTGCAAGATTAGTTCTGCATTTCGGAATAATAAACATCTTATCTTTTCATGGTCCGGTGAAAATGTTATCAGTTTCTACTCAATTACTGTTCAGATCATTGAGCCTCTTATTCCTCTTCCTCTCATTCTAATTCCCTTTCCTACCTTAGGTTAGCATGATTGCAATGTTCACATCCTACGGCCTACAAGCTGCACCGACTACAGCCCGGAATAACCGACGGAACTTTCTCATACCAGTCACACCGTAAGAGTTGACTTGAAAATTACGCGTTGTTCTTGGGAGAAGTGTTATTGTTAGATGAAATTGACGTTATTTTTGTGAGAAGTGATGTTATTTTTCAGCAAAAGTTGTGGTATTTTGCAACAAAAGTTAAATCATGTTTTCTATTTATATGCAAAAACAAAATCTAGCATAACGTCTCTGTGTTAATTCTGTTGTTGTTCAAAAAAAAATGTTTTGTAAGTATTCGCCATTAATGCGTTCCGTTTTATGGCTGTTCAACTTGTCGAACCCATAGACATAGAATTATTGAGAATGTTTAATATTACTTTCTAATATCATTCATGTTTTTTTATTAATTCGTAGAATTTCAATAACTTTATAAAATAATTTAAATTGGCTTTAAACAGCTGTCACAATATTAAAAAAAAGTAAAATATTGGCAGAAATTAATAATAATATTAATACATTTATTTAACTTTAAATTTAAAAAAAGCATATTCTAAAATACCAGAATACAGCGTGAAAATACGAAATCTCGTGTTATTCGCGAGAAAATAGAAAAATTCGCGTTATCACAAATGCAAAATTTTCAGGTCTCTAGTCAGTAATTTTAATCGTCGTAAACGTTCGCTTTAATGATAATAATAATTGGATGATTGTATAGCGCCGTTTTTGAAAAAAAAATCATCTCAAGGACTCTGTACAAACTACTTGCTAGGGTTTATCTTATTATGTACAAACTGATACACGAACATACTTACGTTAAACACGTTAAATTACAAAGTTGTATCTTGAGAAGATATGATTTTGCACGCACAGGACAAAAATTAGAAAACACTGCACATTGCAGGACATTGCAGTTACTATTTAAATCTTATTTGTCATTGATATTAGGTTATAAAGGTGAGAATATTATTTATTCACGCGAATGTTATACGATTATTATATAGACGTCGTGGATTCAATTCCTCGGCTGACTAAGTCCTCCATTATGACACAAGCAACATCTTCCGCTTATTCTGATTATAGTGGGAGATTTAAAAAACCTGACAGGTTATTCGTAACGTGGGAATGTTTGTCTTTCATTAAAGAAAGAAATCGCACTATCCTTTAAAAATCACAACAACCATAATAATTTAAAAAAATCAAATAAAACACTGGATACGTTACATAGGGAGATCTGAAACAGAAATACAGACTAACACCCGAACTCGGTTCGGAGTTGGGACGTCGGCCGTTCGTATAGTGACTATAAAACTACACGATCGGTCAATGTTCCAACCACAAACTTGTGATGCCATTTTACCGAAAATCTATCGATATTCATAGAGAGTCTAACGAAATTTTGACACAATTAATTTCTTATTAGGTACTCATAATACCGGAAATAAATATAACGGATAGCTGTTGCACCTGTTTTAGCTCCGCATTTTATTTTTACGCAGTCAGATCGCAGCGCAAAATATATAACATCTATCCCCGATTATACATCGGATTACATGCATGTGATTTTTCACGAAAAGCAGCGCTATGCAAATTATCTAATTATTATTATTATTAGCATAATATGCATATTTGGGCCTTTATTTGTGAGTATTTGAGTCTTTTGTCGTCACTATAAACATAGTTCAGTCATGTTTTATCCTTAGCGCAGCACGTCTGCCGGGATCGCCTGCCGAACTCGTACTGAACGACCAATGTGTGGAGGCCGGTTTGTGCGAGTTCGGGCAAGTATTTTGAAGGTTGGGCCAACTTGTTCGCCACCGGGGCGATCTCACGGGAACTCGCCAAACTAGAGCTAACGTTGGCCCAACGCGTACAAACTACCCCTCTACATATTCGCTCAAACGTTCGAGTTGGGAGGTTCGGCGATCGTGTAGTCGTGGCATAAAAGTTACGACTGCAATATGCTTTCAATGTACGAGTGTGCATATTTACCGCTGACTAAAAGTATTGAATTAATAAGTCTTTTCACCGGTGCATTTATCATTAAATTACATAATAGTGTAATGACGAAGTGCAACATAAATTATAATTACTTCAACACTGTTGCATGATTCATTTATCAGATAAGTCAATTTTATTAATGCTTCTATTTTTCCGTAGTGAAAATCCATCGTAATGAATTTTAATAAAACACTTTCAAACTTTGTTTTACATTTTATTGTAGACTGATCCGGTTTCAACCAGTTATGTTCATAATCAGACAGGTTGGGTGAACTTACATTTATTATTTGTAGCAACTTTTTTGATTATTTGCACCCTTATCTTATACTAAATTGTTGTATGAAAATATCTAAAATGTTCATCTAATTGATTCTGAATATTTTAAATTATAGTTTTAATTTGCATTCGTGTAATATATATGCTATTTTCTAATTATATTAGGTTAGATTATTTGGTGTGTATTGTTACGCTATTTTGATATTTGTACTTTAAATTTTATTACTTATACTCCTAGTTTATTGTAAAGGGATATATACTATACGTGGTGCAGGAAAGCAATACTGCTGTAACACTTCTATTTTTGCAACTGTCAATACATGGTAGAATTCCACTATAATGATTAAATTAATGACACTTTTTAACTCTTTTCCACTTTTATATTTGACGTGACCAGTTTCAGCCTGTGATGGCTATCTTCAGACTGGTACGATTATTTCTTAAACTATATGCAATTTTGGGTATCAGGGGTAACAAACGTAAAATCATGGTTTATAAAAGTGAAATAGAGTTAAAAACTGTGTTTTATTTAATCATTGCTGTGGAAGCCATGCAAAAAAATTTGGATTTTGAAACTTATATTTCAATTAAAAAACGTAATATTGGCAAAACGAAGATTTTTCCAACGTCGTACAGATCTTATTTTTCATTGTAGAGTTACGGGACCCAGATAGAAACGCAGAAAAAACCCTGTAGAATGGTGTGTACGGAGCATTTTTGTGGGTAGTGGTGGTTACAGCAGTACTCCTTTCCTGCGACGATATGTACAAATAGTATATCTGTTATTTTACGATTATATTAGGTTAGGTTAGTTAGTGTAAAGTGCACTTGAGGTGAACCTTCACTAAACTGTGCTATTAAATTAAATTAACCCTCATTATTATTATTATACATTATCAAAACTACTGTATTTTTACGCTATTGGGTGTAAGGGGTAGATAACGGTGAGTTTTGTCTCATTCTTCCTTCACTTTTCACACCTTCAGACATTTCATCATATTCAGTCAATCCTCTATACATTAAGCAGCTCTGTGACTCCGTTTAATTTCTCGACTAGCTAAGTCCTTCATCACGACACATGCAACATCTACCGCTTACTGCGGTGGCAATAGGAGATTGTATTTCTTAATATTTTGTATAATATTACACATTTATATCAAGCTAATTACAAAAATGTATAAATTTATTTAACAAAAACTACACAACACGATAGAGAAAATTTTCTCGTGTTTGAGTTGGGGAGCAGCGCCATGTAGCGACAGTAATGGAAACTAAGTACACAAATAAAATACATGTAGAATATAACATAGATACAGTTTGTTTCGTTGTATATGCTAGGTTCTGCATAATACATTATCTACAAAATAGAAGAGTAAAAGTACACGATAATAGGAATGCAACAATAAGGCGTATACAAGATAAAAATAATACGTTATAATTTTAGCAATATCATATTTAGAAACGCCCGATCAAATATTTCTAGATATATATCGTATTGTAATATTTTTTGTGTACAGTGCTAGGGAACATTTCTCCCTCTTCCTGTATCAACTGTGGTTAGAGCTGCATAATAGTGGAGATAATCTTCTATTCCCTGTGAGCGGGTTGCCTCTTGCCACTGTAGGGCTTTTATTTATTTTTATTTCAAAGAATTGTGTTTTATGTTCCAGCAATACTTGCTGATGGCAATCTTATATTTAAGCCGGCTCACTAAGGTAATGGAAGGTGTAGAAATATTTGTAGAGGATTTTTTTTTAAATTTTGTTTTTTTTTTTTAAATAAATAAAATATTTTTTAATAATTTATATACATTGTTTGCAATTAAGAGTTGTGTAAAATTCACTGAAAGATATTAAAATGTGTAATTTTTTTTGATTTTATACATATTAAAAATCCATAAAGATAATACTCCCATCAGGCCTGTTGTTTCCTGCTGCTGGTCTCCTAATTTTAAATTAGCCTTATTTATCACAAACGTATTTAATAATACAAAAGAGTTTTCATCCAAATTCACTATTAACGTATGACGTAATAAACTTGTTCCCTGATGTTCCAATAACATAAAGTAAATCCTCAATTGGTGAAATACTGGATAATCTCAACTTGCCGAGGGTTTTTACTAGTGACCTCTCGTTTGTTTAATATCTGATTGAACCAAAATCATTTGAAATACATCAACATTATCTATAAACAAAATATGGGTTTACCAATGGGGGCCCCCGCGTCACCTTTAATCGCTGATATTTTTATGGATAATTTGGAAAATAGCATTCTTACTTGTAAATACCATCTCCTAAATAAATAAAAAATGTACTGATATGGAAGAAATGTGTAGACGACACTTTTTGCATTTGGATTGGTTCGGAACGTCAACTGAGTGCTTTCCACCAACTTATGAATTAATTAAACATTCAAATACAGTTCACTTTAGAATCAGCCATTAACGCATCCTTAACTTTTTTAAATCTTACACTTTCTTTATCAAACCATATAATCGACTTCAATATATACAGTAAACCAACATACACGGACATAACTATCCACAACACATTGAATTACCCTATATCGCACAGATTAGTTTCAGTGTCATTGTCTAGTAATAATTTTACAAACGAGTTATCTCCAATTAAACAAATAGCGTCAAATAAATTCTTATTCAATAGTATTCCAGTAAACAATACCATCACTCGAAATGACCAGTGGCGTAGGATTTTATTTATAAATAATATTTCCAACTTAAGTGTTAAGAATCTCTACACAAATAAAAATCTCGTAAATTTTTTAATCAATACCAAAGAAAAATGTGATTATTTAAGCCACTCCGCTATTTATAAACTTAGCTGCAATGATTATCCCTTTGATATAGAAAAAACATCACCCAATATTAACATTATAGTTAATGAACACTTACGTTGTTTAAAGGGTCTCGGTTTTTCTGAACTCGCAAACCACATAATCTCATCAGACCATACGTTCAGAAAAACCACAGGAACTAGTCTTTTGCATAAAAACGGTATATTAGACAACTCAGAAGCACTGGAAATTAAGCAATATTCAAATTTAAAATCATCAGATAACCTACTTTATAACCAAGCAAACTTATCCTATAGTCTGATTTTAAACATGTTTCCTGTGAATCCTTCCCCATTCAATTATTAACTTCCCCTCATATGTCGTTATGGATACCTCTCTTTTCACTAATAAAAGCTCTCTTTTATACGTCATTATAGGATTGTCCAAATGACTTCATTATTTCCCATTAAACTGTTTTTATTTACTATTTAGTTGTAATAATATGTATTATTGTTGACTCCCTCTTATACATAATACTTTTCAATTGTTGCCTCGCTCTAATACTTTATTCTACTATCTTTTTTTAGTATTATCCTGTTTTACTCTTTTCTATGCCTATATATACGACAATAATGTATTATTTTCTTTAGTTATTATATTTGTCCTGAGGAAGCTTGATCTAAGCGAAACTGGTTGACGTAAAAATACAATAAATTTCTGGTTTATATTACTGTTTGTATTATTTAATATGCTGTCAAACCACAAAGTATTTGCTTCATAGGAAAAATATTAATTAATAAGTTTTGTATGATAACTGAAAACAAAGTCATTTACTTCTATCATTAAAATATCTTTATTTAGCACGCATCCTTACATATAATTCCAAGATCATATACACGCTTCACTGGTGACACGACATTTCAATTTCGTAACCCATTTGGTCCATTTATCCAAATATTGAAATCCGTGATTTTATAGAGGATGTATTGGGTGGATAAGCTATATTACACAAATCTGTTTTTCGAAAATAATCGCTCTGAACAATAAATACCATACTGAACAATAAATGAATGGGTTATCTGGTATTGTGGCTAAAGTTAGAGTTATAGGGAAAGAAAAAGCGCCCGTGTTCCATTTTCAACCGAGATATTGGCAAAATGTGGAGAGCCCGTCGTACCAGCAAATACATGGCGAATCGAGTGATGCTATACGCTTAGACACCGGACAGGTACAGACACTCTAGAACAGCTGCTTTGTCGATCGGGGAGGTAATACTCGTACATCGTGTTGAAGGAGGTACTCACTGGTACCCAGACTTCACTTAGCCATAACATGAAGTTTGTGTAAAAAAACTAACACAATTTTCAGTGGCGTAGTGAGATACATCCGGGTCTAGTGTGTCAACCGGGCACTTTACAGCGAATGTGAATACAACTAAATAAAGTTACAGTTGTCTGTGACCGAAAACAAGATCCATGCGTTATTAGCGACACTTTTGTATATATATATATATATTAAGAGGAAAACTTCATTTTGGATTTGAGGTCAAAATACTCACCCAAACCTAATGATATATATATTTTTTTAATTAAAGGTTTAGTAAATATCTATCACCTATGAAGAGTATTTTCTTTATTTTTGTTTTACGTTATGAAATATAGGCCATTAAAGGAAATGATTTTTCCGCGATTTTAGAGGCATCTTTAACAATTATTTGGGGGCTACCGGTGATTTAAAAAAAAGTTTTACCCCGTTTGCTTTGAAAACATAATGAAACATAAAATAAATGAAAAAAATAAGAAATTTTAAAATAAGCATTATGGTGGACGTTAAATTAAATTAAAAATGAAAAATTAACGTTGGAACATAAATTTGCTGTACATAATTTAAAATACCGACCGGAAAAAAACTTTTTTTAAAATTGTTTTGTTTTTATATTTTTATTGACGTAATCGTATTTACTTACGAAAAAAATACGAATAAACCCGCAAATAATTTTCTAATTTGCCTCTAAAATTATGAAAATTGTTTTTTTTTTTTCATGGCATATACTGCATAATTTAATAGAAAAATAAATAAAATACTACCCTATGTAGGGTATAACCTATAAAAAAATACCATTCAATTTGGATGGGTATTATGTGTGAAACAGGCAGCGCAGTCGTTCCTCTTAATAACATTATACCTATGGTTTGAATTACTGCCATCTTTCAGATATTAGGCAAACCTTAGTCAAATAGAATACAATTAGAAAAATGATTGTTCTGAAAATCAACAACAGAGCTCCACATAGAAATACTTCACTCTGTAGGGTCTACTTTGGCCGCGGCGATGTAATAATAATAATACATTTTATATTATTTGGATTTATGTATCTCATAGAATAAATATAAACCCAAATAATAAATTTATAATTCGTTGTAAAGTTTAATAATCTCTCCGTATCAAGATTTTAAATTAAATCAACTACACAGCGTAACCGTACAAAAATACCATTTCCAACGCAGTTGTGTAAGTTTAACATGAATATATAAATCTCTTCTCTGTATATAAAAATGAAAGTTTGTCTGTTTTCTACCGGTTTCGCGGAAAATAGCAGTTTGTTTTTATTGGTGCCGGGAAGGTTTAGAGAGTAGTTTGAATGAAATCCAATATGTAAAACTGTTTTTATAACGTTTTAAAATTAGTATGAAAAACATGCTATGTTGTATTGAGGTTTGCCCACAGACATACCACTCCGGTTAGCCACAGATTACATATTCAAAAGAAGAAGGTCTGTTTGTGTAAAATATTTTTAAAATGGGAATCATAAGTATCTACGTAAGAACTTATATGTAATAGAATACGTAACAGAGATATGCTTACACGTAATAGAATATGTAACAGAGATATGCTTACACGTAATAGAATATGTAACAGAGATATGCTTACATGTAATATAATGTGTAACAGAGATATTCTTACCTGTAATAGCATATGTAACAGAGATATGCTTACGTGCATGCTTTCATGGAACAATTCTATGTTCTGTTAGAAAAGGGCGTAGAAAAAAAATCATTTAGCAATTAGAAAATAGTAAGCGAATCAATGAAATTAATATAATGCTAATCAATAAAGTAAGGAAAATGATTTAATTTCCACTTTGAAGTATATTTATGAAACGCAAACAATATAATTCCTTCAAATAATTCAAAGAGTTACTAAACATATTAAATTCACTGACTTAAATATAATTCCCGTCATTATAAAGCAATTAAGAAAACAATTTAATGGGGGAGAAAAGCTATCAACAGTAAATTCCCCACAGAAGAGAGAATTTTTAATTTTCACGATTATTTTCGAAGTAAATCGGCTTTACCGGTAACAAATCATTTTAAACACGGCCCAAATTAAAATTGGGTGGGAGTGTGGGTAAAATTATATACATAAGTCGTAGCAGTGTGGCCTAATCACAGTTTGAAAATGGCTGGGATCGCCGACACAGCTGTAACAGTTGAGGTTACCCACCACTTTCCCACCCCGGTATAAGTAACTTATGGTTACTCCTTCAGGGTGCACGTCAAGGACTCTATTTTTTTGGTTGAACGAAGCTAAGGTTATAAATGATTCTAAACCCTCAAGTGTCCCTGCATAACATTAGCTTAGAAGGAGGTTAGTAAAATTCCGCAGCCCAAAATGTCAAGATTATCCCTTAAGAAAAATGTGATTGGGGAGGGGGTAAAATAAAAACCCTGAAACCCTAGGGATATGGAGGAGTCCGGGCGGCCGGGAGCGTGCCACTGAGTCGGGGAGACGGAAAGGCCGTCACCACCAAGCATGCTCCATCGGAAGTACACAAGGGATCCTTCTAGGGCCAGTCAGAAGTAGATGACTGCCTCGGGTTGCAAGGATAGGGTTAATTTTTCCACTCCCCAAAAGGGGAGGTGGAACAGTACGTAATAAAAATGTTTTTGAGTTCAGTTCGCCTGAATATCTCAAAATGTTTTTGAGTTCAGTTCGCCTGAATATCTCAAAATGTTTTTGAGTTCAGTTCGCCTGAATATCTCAAAATGTTTTTGAGTTCAGTTCGCCTGAATATTTCAAAATGTTTTTGAGTTCAGTTCGCCTGAATATCTCAAAATGTTTTTGAGTTCAGTTCCCCTGAATATCTCAAAATGTTTTTGAGTTCAGTTCGCCTGAATATCTCAAAATGTTTTTGAGTTCAGTTCCCCTGAATATCTCAAAATGTTTTTGAGTTCAGTTCGCCTGAATATCTCAAAATGTTTTTGAGTTTTACATGAAGAAAAAAATTTCGTACCTAAAAAACAAAACTCATGATAGGGAAAGAAAAATAGTAAACAAAATAATAACATTAGAGGCTTTAGTGCAGAGTAAAAAGTTTAAAATTAATAGTTAAATTAAAAAAAAGTATAAGATATATTAAAAATGGCAGGAATCTATAAGAGCAAAATACAGAAGTAGAGAATACAACAAGGTAACAAAAATAGCAAGTAAAAGATAAACATTGACAAAGGGAAACATAAAATGTAAAACCAAGCATATAAAGTAGTTAAATAATTTAAAAAAAGAAGTACCAGAGATTCAAGAGGACAGTACCTCCGGCACCTGAAACGAGAAAATGATTTTACGGAGCTATTCCGCGACTCGAAGTTCAGGCCATCTCTCCACCCATCTACTTACAAACCTTCTCAGACACTCGAAATTCACCTTATTGCAGACCAGATCAGCATTCCAGGCTGGTCTAGTAATTCCGGTCAAACCATCCAGCATTTCCTCTCTCGCATCCATCAAAATCCCACAGTGCCACAGAATGTGCTCGGCGGTCTGGTTTGTATTTCCAAAAGCACAGTTTGGGTGAGGGGATAGAGATAGATTATGAAGTCTACCCCTAAATTCATCGTGCTCCGATAGTAGCTGGTGGTCCAGGTGTAAAAATGCCCCTTTCATTCTGTTTCTATCTGAAGGGAAGAAAGAATAAGTCCATCTTCCCATCGCCCTCTCTACCTCTTGTTAAAGCCGTCTTAGCCAATAGTTCCCTAATTTCTAAATCAATCGGCAGGATTCCGCTGCACAGCTGAAACAATAAGTAAAAATTAAAATACGCGCAGTACTTAAATTAAATTAACTTTATTATTTTTATAAACAATAATTATTATATAAATTAAAAATATACTTTGTATTTACCACTTTAATTCAAATATATAAATATTTCTCTACATGTTTCGATAGCAATGCTATCATCTTCAGGAATAAATGAATACTCAAAAATAATTTCAAGTATAGAAAAATGATAAAAAATTTAAAAACATAATTTAAGAATATACAAAATATGAGCATAAACAAAAATGAATTAAAGTAGGTACGTAACAGATTAAAAATGTTAATGACAAAATAATTATAAAACTTTGAATAATACATTTAAATTAGAAATATAAATAAAAATTATCATTATTAATATTAATATGAAAATAAATTTAAGAGATAGCTATTTTTTAAAAATATTTGATTATTTATTAAATTTAATTCGCTATTAACACTTTTTCTTATTTCTAAAATTTCAAATTTATCTAATTGTAAACCAATTGTATTTGTATGTAAAACTTTTAAACCTTTACTTATATCAAACGAATGATTGGTTTCTAAAATATGATTTGCAAATTCAGAATAGTTGTTATTATTTAAACATCTTAGGTGTTCCTTAACCTGTCGGTGACGGAGATAACCATCGGGAACATAGAAATGAATGTTCTCCATGACAGCCGAATTTTCGAACCATCCGCGAATCAGTCTGAAGAAATGTGTCACAATGTGTACATCATCCCTTCTGACCCGCAGATGGTTCATTCCGAGCATACCTAGGAGAAAGTCGGTAGGATAGAGCCACGGGTAGTAGCCATATTCCCTCAAATAAAGAAATCTTAAAAATTTCTTCTGAACTCTTTCCAACATGAGGGAATACTTCACCTAATACGACACGAACCCGCACCCTTCTAATATCCGGTCAGATGCTCTACCGTTGAGCTACGTCGGCTTATCGCAAACCCGCCAAGTTAATCAATATATACTAGTCCTGCCGGCGACATTTATCTTTGCTCGGAAGGTTTTTTCAATTTCGATGAGTGTTTTAGATTAATAATTATTGTTTATAAAAATAATAATTGTTACCCTTTGCACTATGCACACAAATCTTGTCTTAAGTTTTAAAGAACTTTAGTTTATCAATTAATAAATTAACTTTAATTACAATATTATGTCTATTTAACAATACTGACTACTGCTCCGCAGGTGAGATTAAAAGTTGATGGATCGCTCCTACTATGTAAAATATTTACCCGATAGAGAAAGATATGGGGTAGATATGGGTGTATCAGAAATTGCCAATTGTTCATAATGAACACTTTCTTGATCAAATTAAGGCTTTTCATATATAAAAAAATACTTTCTTATAGATTTGTTGTTCAGGCCCCAGGCAGCTGCCCACGCTGCCCGAGTAGTCGCTACGATACGGGACGATTTCCATCAATGGAGTGGAATTAATTATGGCAACTTCGGAATAGGTTCTTGTGGCGAATGCGTGTTATTTCAACGATCCGCGATAAATCATTTCTATAAATTCCTCTTCTTAGCATGTAAACATTAAATACCTGTGTTTCAAGGAAACCGACTTCCAATGGAACTAAAATGTAGCATTGTAAGACCTATTTTTAAAAATGGAGACCACTCTTCTATAAATAATTACAGGCCAATTTCTATATTACCTGCATTAGAAAAAATTTTAGAAAAATATGTTTCGATAAATTTAGATAAATATTTAAATAAATTGGGTATTATCGATGAATGCCAGTTTGGGTTCCAGAAAAAAAAGTTGTGATAAACTACTTGCAAACTTTTCCAATTATATAAATTCCCAGCTAAACTCTCAAAAACACATACTGGTACTTTTCATTGATTACTCAAAAGCTTTTGATACACTCTGCCATAAACAAATAATAAATGTACTTGATGCCATAGGAATCCGTGGTAAACTCCTTTCTTTTTTTAAAAACTATTTATCGAATAGAAAAATGAAGGTAAAGATTTTAAATGAAATGAGTAAATGTAGATATGTAAAATCAGGTGTACCACAGGGGTCAATTCTAGGTCCTAAATTGTACATTATATATGTTACTGCTATGTCCAAATTATTTAAAAAAGCTCTTAGATTCATTTTCGCAGATGACACTGCACTTGTAGTATCAAATGAAAATCCCTTAATAGCTCTTCAAGATTTACAATTAGACTTTAATGAACTTCTCAAATGGGCGCATGATGTAGGACTAATTATTAATGTTAAGAAAACCAAATGTATGTATATAAGGTCACCGAGTGTGAAAATGTGGAATTTACCGAAACCAATTGCTCATCATTTTGAATGCATACATAAAAAAATTGAAAAAAATTGTGACTGCGACACGATCGATTTTACAAACGATTATGCTTATCTGGGATTATTAGTAGATAATAAATTTAAGTGGAACACGCAAGTGGCCAAAATATGTAACCAGCTCCGATCTATATCGAGTAGCTTCTATAAATTAAAATTTGTCTTGCCACATGGCACACTTAAACTTATATATTTTTCCATGGTAGAATCCATTCTGAGATATGGAATACGAACTTGGGGTCACACAAGCTTTACGTATATTAAGTATGTCCAAAATTTACAAACTGCTATAGTTAAAAAAATTGTCACACCAAAGATATACAGACAAAGAAAAAATTTAAAAATATTATACGGTGCTGAGGGCCTACTTCCTGTAAAAGGTCTCCTATGGTACATCACTATTATAGATAACGCGGGAGAAAGCCAATACAAAAAGCCACTGGTGCATAAACACAGCACTAGATTCACTGAAAGAAGAGGCCTAAAAATTCCAAAAATTTCAAATAAATACGGAGGTCGAACTCTTGAATACATAGTGCCAGTGATTTTCAATAAATTTAATGAAAGTTATAAATTGGAGGAAAGTGAGAGGCTTTGCGTGAAATCGATGAAGTTATGGATTTTAAATGAGCAATCTATGTATCTTTAAATTTTTTCTTTGTATCTTTAAATTTTTTCTTTGTATCTTTAAATTTTTTCTTTGTATCTTTAAATTTTTTCTTTGTATCTTTAAATTTTTTCTTTGTATCTTTAAATTTTTATCTATGTATACTTAATGGCTAAGTTAATGTACCTATAATGTTAACGTCAAATGTAAGTACCTATTTTATTTAAGATTAATACATATTACTATTACTATTAGGACTAATTAATCTTTGTAGAACCTGCAGACAAGCTGTCATGTGACCGCTTTGCAGGACTACATATTTTGCTTCTTTCTTATTTTACCTTGTATGTATTTATGTTCTTTGGATGAATAAACAAATAAACAATGAAGTTTATTTTATAATGAAGACGTTCTGATCTTCTGATCCCCGCTTTAGTCTATGAGGTTTGATTAGTATTGATGAATCAAATTCATGACGTATTTACGATTCAAAGACCGAATATAAATTTAAAACAACAGCAAAAAACTCTTTCTTCAATTTTATGGAAAAGTACAACGTAATAGCTTTTTACGAGCAATAATGAGTTCTTAAGTAAATGAAATACGTTGTTATAAACCACGAATATATTTTATTTTTAACTCAAGCTTCATCAGGGTAAATATAATAACTAAATTCTAATACAGAGTTATCGTTTATATATGGGTACAAAATATAATAGAATGAAATGGTATTTTACAAAAGAGAGACAAAACAAAATATTAGAGGAAGACAACAATAGAAAAACATTGTGCGTAAGAGGGAGACATCCTTATATAAATATAACAGTGTAATGGGAATATAATGTCATTAAAGCGGGTTATTCCTATAATGCATTAATGAAAGGTGATTCATAATGAAGAATAGAAAGTATGTACTACTCGGTTACCTAGTAATAATTTAAACAGATGTGGAATAATAATTGATAGATTAGGGGTATATTCGTGGTTTATATGGTAACAACGTGTTTCATTTACTTAATACAATGTCAAACCACAAAGTGATTGCTTATTACGAAAATAATAAGTTCATTTGGTATGACTTTCAATAGTATTTTTCTTCTTCGTATGGTGGGGGAGAGTTGGTGGAGGTCATAGTGGGATGCTGAGGTTATTTAGCCATTCGAAGGCATCGGGAGTCACTTGGTTCAGCTCAGACGTGCCATAGGGAAACTGATGAAGGGGACATTGATCTTCAATGTGTTCTGTTGTTTGAATGTGTCCAAATTAATACATTTCTGAATCCTTTAGGCTTCATTTATGTGTCATATGTGACTCCACCGGATTCGGTTTAATGAGGTCTACGTCTTCCGAGGGAGAGAGAACCCTGGCAATTTAATAGTAGGGTCTACAACAAGGTGCTTGTTTTTCACGTCCGATGTCTGCCACTGAGTTCCCCACGACTCTTAAGGGGATTGTCGTGATGGAAGCAGTCTACTTTCAATAGAGAAAATCGAACGTACAGTGTGCATACCGACTGTCAATTACCAATCTACATACGAGTACATGGATAGTTTTCAGCGGGAAGAAAAAACATAAAATCGATATAACTCATTTTCACCGAACTTAGTAGATATTTCCTTGAACAAAATTTTAATATTTGGGATGTTTTATCACGTGTATTTCGAAAACCGCCGGAAGATGGCATTAAAACTTTAAATGAAAAAAGCGCGTTAATGTACCGCAATGAAATTTGGCACAAAACTACGACCATCTGTTGGCTACAGTGGTTTGTAGTACGAATTTCGAGATAAATACACCTTCAAAATATTTCACCATAATTTGTCAGTATTCAATGATTTTTATGGATTCGAATATAAAAAAAAACGTAAATGTTATTTTCAGGTATGAATGGTAAATGGTTTATCGCCCTCGTCATGAGTCTTGGTAATGTAATGGTCAGAACAGTTGCTTTCTATTCGGATGATCAGGGTTCGATTCTTTGCCGTTCTAATGTTTTTCTTTTAAATTTTTTAAAAATTAATTTTACCTATAATGTATTTATAGCAGGCACGGTGTTTGCGAAAAACCAATTTCGGGTAAAATACAAGATTTTCTTTTTAATTTGTGAGCAACTTAGTTCTATTTAATAAACATTTTATTTATATTTTAAAACAAGAGATTTCATTTGCAAAGTTACGGACAATTTAGTTTTACTGCCATAAATAAAAATGTTAATGTTTATGTATTTATTCGGTAAACAAACTATGAATCTCAATATCTTCATGCAAATGGAACCTTATTGGCCGAAGGGGACGCGAATGTTTCAAATAATCACCGTGGCGCTGCGTTCACTCGATTTAAGACTGAAATTTACGAACGTCTCGCTTATTGGCCGAAGGGAACGCGAATGGTTCAAATAATCACCGTGGCGCTGCGTTCACTCGATTTAAGACTGAAATTTACGAACGTCTCGCTTATTGGCCGAAGGGAACGCGAATGTTTCAAATAATCACCGTGGCGCTGCGTTCACTCGATTTAAGACTGAAATTTACGAACGTCTCGCTTATTGGCCGAAGGGAACGCGAATGGTTCAAATAACCACCGTGGCGCTGCGTTCGCTCGACTAAAGACGAAACTTTCTCGCGAAATACAAACAATATTTTGTGACTTGGCAAAAAAGAATAGGTCAATTCTTAATTAAATAAATTACATGGGCGAAAGACAATGCCATGTTTTATAGAAATCTCGTCAGGCTGGCAATACGCGAATGACCGAAAAACGCTTGGAACAGTCAAATACGCCCAGAAACGAACATAATGCGAGTAAACTTTGCAGAAAGTTTTAACTGAAAGGCAGATGTAAACATCTGAGCATGTTTCCACGTTGTAAAAAGAGTCATTTTTACTGCCAATACAATACAAATGAACCCAACCCCCGGGTGTTCGTTCTGTTCCAATTATTTTTTTCATTTTTAAGTCATAATTTTTTAAATAGGGCCGTTTTTTGTGAAAAATCACCTCAAGTGTATAAAATAAAAATTAAAGTGGAAAAAAGTTTTATATTTGTTTTATTATAATATACTATATCAATATTATTTGTTTTTTTACTGTTGCCGTTTTATTTTCGCCTTTTTTATGTTGCGTACTTATTGTGTTTCGTAAAACTCCATTTAATTTAACTTTAAATCTTATCAAAATAAATTTAATAATGTGATTATTAAAATATCCAGGTATTTTAGTTTTTATTATTGTGACAGCTGTTTCAGCGTCAATAATCATTATCAAACGGTTTTGAACGTCGAAACAGCTGTCACAAAAACTAAAGTGCTTGCAGAACTTAATAGTAACATTATTAAATTTATTTTGTATAATTTAAATAAAATAAAACGGAGTTCTACGAAACATAATAAGTATGTAACATAAAAATGGCGATAAAAAAAGGCCATAGTAAAAAGAAAAAAATGCAAAGATTTTCAATAAACTTAATTGAATTAAAGCTGAAAAAAATACATATCTGTACCAGTGAACGAACTCGCGATCTCTTGATATTGATGGAGGAGCGTTATTTCTAAAATATATGTGCTGATCAAACGTTGGCTTTAGTCAGTTGAGGACGCGCAGGCCACAGTGAAATGTTATTATAATGTGATATAAAATTAAAATATTATTGTATTTTACCCTTTATTAAAATTTTTATATTTTATTAAAAACGTTTTTTTGCAAATACCCACCGTTCCTATACATCGTACGTCAAATATTTTTAAATAAAAAAAAAAAAAAAAAAATATATATATATATATGCAAGGGGATTGAACTCCGACCCACGGCTTGGAAACCAACTATCCTTTTTTTATGAATACCGCACTGGCTGCAGACGGTTGGGAGCAGCTAGGATTCTTGTGTGGAATCACATAAAAAATGTGTATCCAGGAGTGACGGACATAAGAATACCTCCCTCTTACTGTGGTGCAAGGCAAAGGTGAGAGGTCAAAGGTTCATCCGCCGCCAAGACCTGGACAAACTTCACTCTATGAACCCGATCACCCCTGCTAAGTCACCTGCCGTAGCGAACCACTCGGGGTGGCCTATGGCAGAGGTGTTGGTTTTCCAACGATTGGTTCAAGGGGCGGCAGTATCTAAACCCGCCTCCCAAATTGAATCCATCCATTTCTAAAGCGTTTTCACAACGCTTTATAATAAATATATAATGTTCAGTGCTAAGACTATATACCTCTTTCAGGCAAAAAGTGCAGACAGTTACCAGTTCGACTTTGGAATAGACGACACTAACGCTTTTATCACAGATTTTCAAACATACGAGGAGTTGAAGAGACGGTGTGATGACATTATAATTATGCTCTTTCATGTGTAAATGTGTTGGTAATATCAAATTAAAAAAAATGAATCACACTTGATTTATGACAGTCGTGAAGAGATAAACCGATAGAAGAGTGCTGTGAGCGTGTCCTAACCCTTGCTTAAATTGATATACCTTTTCAAAGTGTCTAAAAACCTTATAATGAACAACCGAGCCGAAGATTTAGGAAATAATAATGGTATTTAGCGAATATGTAATCTAAAACAAAACATGGAAATCAAAAGAAAAAATCGTTTATGTTCGGCTAATAAAGCAGCAATTGCGATTTTACAGCTTTTACGAATTAATAATATGTATTATTCCACTGGATAGCAAATGTTCTGCAGTAGGATTTACCTAAAGTGCACTCATTATGACCGTGAACAATTCTATGGAAATGAGGGAAAACTAAAATGAGCTATTTGGTCGTTACAGCCATGGTGTTGTTATAAGCTTGATTGTTATAACCGGGTTTAACAGATTTTTATTAAGGCTCGAATAGCAATCGATAATAGGCAGTGGCGGCTTGTGACTTTTGAGTGAGCTAGAATGGTAAGATTGAAAAATACGACTTTATTGATATTGAACGTCACGAGCCGCCACTGATAATGGGGCACCGTGGCCTGTAACACCAGTGAAAATTCAATAGAAGAAGAAATATAACCTGTTAAACTTAATTACTTATGTCATTGACTGCGATACAAATTATTTAGCTAACCTCGAAGTTGTCAACCTTAACTACTAGTTACACTTTAAAATATATATTTATTTTTTATTCATTTATTTTATTACTATATGTTATATTTACCTTAAGTTTTCAGTATAATTTTATAATGTTTGGAATTCCATAAAGTTATTAACAAATCTTATCTTTTCCGGTCATTTATTAAAGCATTTTATTCCTAGGTATGTGTAGGTAATAAGCTTGAAAATACATTATGACCTTACTGCTGCCGTCTGTCTGATAAACAATTAACTAGTCTAGGTTCACAACATTCATTTCTCCATTGTGCTTCCAGATGGTGCGAGTAGCTGTCGCTAACTCCCGATAAAAAAATTCCTTACGCGTACAGATGAGTTCGATAATTTCAAAATCGGAACTGTTGTGCACGGAAAATATCAAATTAGGAAAATAACCTTTTCTAGACAAGCGATATAGTATTATATTTATATTTTCATATACATCAGCACACGCCGAATCTGAATATATAAGTTATATATAATTACACGTAGAATTTATAAATCGTTATAAACAAAACGTTTAATAAAAACATCATGTTCTGCTAGTAATATTGCATTCTCACCTCTAAAATTACATAGTGGGTACTTATGATGTAAGGAAATATATCGTTCATGAGAAAATCAATTGTCAGTAGGAACGGAAATTATGAAATTGTAAATATTATTAGTATTCTTGGAGTTAAAGTTATTCAGGAGTAAATCTGTTTGTTAGGTAATATTTCAAAAAGGATTAATAGGATACTAACCCAATGCAACACCATCTACACAGTGGAGTTTGATACTGCTGAACGTCACACGGGTACATATACGGGTAGTTATTGCATTCCGGTACACAATTCTAATGGTTGGTGCCTAATGAAGTCTCCGATGACCGTCACAAATTATTTTCCTCATTCGTACGTAATTATTTATTTCTATTTTCTTTTGCAGGAAATAGATTCTGTCCAGCGGTGTGTCAAGAAAGGCCGACGTTATTCGGGACGTTCAAAACTGAAATGTGCTATATTGGGACTTATGTGCTTGTGCCAATTGTCTCCTCCCGTACGGACACAAGAATCAACAAACTGCCCCATCGGCTTCTATGAGTCACCTGACGAGATAAGCTGCTACCAAATTAAGTCCTTCGAAACGAGCGATCAGAAATACGAACGATGCTCCGGGAACCTAGTCGAAATCGATTTCTACAAACAGTATAAATTCATATCGAACGAGCACGGCAAGAATGCTTTCTGGACAGACTACGTGCGGGCATACGCCGGTGGACCCTTCGTCAATTGGCGCATAGGCGATGAAGAGATGGGGCAGCCTTTGGATATATCGTTGATCGATGCTACGCGTGAAGGGATGTGCGCTATTGTAGACCTCGCCAAGGGTACGATCCTCCCTGCTGACTGCAATGCAAACTATTCCAGATTGTGCGTGATTAAGCAGTATTCCAAATCTGATCCGGCGCCATGGAGTTGCCCCCCTGAAGGCTTCCTGTCCTTCCTGGCGCCTATCCCGGCGTGTCTGAAGGCCGTGCCGGACTTCGAAGTTTCGGCGCGGAAAGTGGCGGTCAGGGCCACCTGGTCGCAGTCCCGCGCCCTTTGCGACAAGGCGCAAGGCTTCCTACCACATCGAGGCTATGTCTATATAAACCATGATGAGTTTAGTCACTTGGCCGGACAAGAAGTCCCCCTTGGAATTGAGATGATCCAAGGAAAACCGACTTGGACGGATCTTCCGGACAATGTAATTATCTTTTTGATTTACTTATATGAAAAAAGGTTTCAAAGTGCCACATGGTTCTTGTATGTGAAGAGATAAATATTCTAATTTTGTTTTACCGAAGACATTTTTTGGGCAAATAAGAAGCCCTCCTATTTTTTTGCCATTTCAAATAATACCTAAAAGGTATATTTATGTGTACGACTTAGGACTTCAGCAGGATATATGTTTTGAGAAACGACACTTAATGTTTCAGATTTCAACAACAGAGTTCAACTTCCCTCCATATGCTGACTTGCTGGTCGATGGAAATGTGGTACTGCTAGACAACAAGTGGGTCACGCGAGAGACTTCTCAAGTCTACAACAATGTCATATGTGAATATTTTGTTAATCTTCCGGTTCATCAGATCATTTACAATGAAACATGGTGAGCTGAACAAACAATAATTTAGTATTGTTGAAAACTCACTAAAATAACTAAAAGTTTGGCAATAATTCATACACTTTTGAACCCCATTCGTCTTCGTAATATGGTCTAGAAGGGTTAACTCGGGATGTTCTCTGGACCTGATTATTCCACTTTTTGCAGAATTCTTCAAATTATGTATTCACGAATAGACTAATTCAGTCATTATATTGTAAATTTATGCGAGATAAAAAAATCCTTAGTTTTGTTATAAAAAGTTTTGTTTTTAAAAAAGTTTACGTTCGACCAGTAAAAATCAATCATGGTCATGTGTTTTTCTCATTTTCAGGGAGGACAGGTTATATTTCAATGTCTACGGTGACGAACCAACCGTTTTATATATTCGGTGCTTCACTGACTCCAAAAAGCATTACCCTGTGGAAGTGTCCTGCATACAAACGGTTGAAAATCAGTTCAGCGTTCAACCAGATGGCGATGGTTTCTATTGGTGTTTGGAGACAAAAACGTCTTTGTTTGCTGGTAGCGAGTCAGAGAGAGTATTGTTCGTGAAGGATAAGGAAGAACTAAAAAATACGCGTGCCATTTTACTTCAATTCAATTCCAGTGAATTTGCTCTGGAACATTTGACTGAGGAAGCTATAATCAGCATTCTAACGTACGGCTATACTTCCGACATTAGGGCTTTGAGCACCTCGACACCATTGGATCACGAGAGAAAGAGGCACGCCAAAAAGAGAAGATCTGCACTGAAAGAAAGGCTCACCAATTTCCGCCAGATTGCCAAACCGATTTTCAAAGAAGTAACCATAAAAGGCATATACGACGATTTGACAGTTCTGATTCACGCAAAATCTCCAGAGATTCAAGATTTCGAAGAAAATGATGCCTACAGTGTGAAGTACGTGAGGAAGTTATTAACTTGCCCGAAAACTGACGATTTGCCGGAAACTGAATTAGGTACGTGTAATTTTATTCTTCGTGTAAGACGTTCTTTAATGCGAAAATCGTATTTTAATGCAAAGAAATTTTAAATAAATAATGTAAAACATATTCGCACCTCTTAACAGAGCCTTAGTGAAAATCCACCACCTAGAACACAAAAGCTTCTTAAATGGCTTTGTTATGTTTAGTAAGCTAATCTTCATACTTCCATCTAACTTCCCATACCAACGAAATGTCTTCTTCGTTCTAGGTGAAACAGCATTAGGAAAAGATCCCTGCGTCTCCAACGCCTGCGGAGGAAACTTCAACATTGGAGCGGATTGGGTCTTGACGGAGAACACAACCTGCGCTTTAATAACTACGACAACGACAACTGAAGTAAGATTTTGACTATAATTTCTTCAAATGATTGATAACTTTGTGGCATCATTATTAATTATATAATTGAAAATACACTTTGTATATACCACTTTACTAAAGTAAAGTGGTATATTCACTTTAGTAAAGTGGTATATACAAAGTGTATTTTCAATTATATAATTAAGATTTTGATTTTCATAAAAGTGCTATTTGGGGCCCTAGCACGGTCAAAATATTGATTTTTCACAGGTACCTCTAAGTAGGTACATGCTATGCTGCATTTCTATTGGACTGGCGGTCGATGCTATATAATCGCATTTGTGTACCATAGAATTAACGCTATCTGTGAAATGTTCAACAATGTTATTTACTACGGTTTCTTCAGTACTCGTGCTCAAGATATGTTTTGAGATTACTTCAGTACAACTAATTTTAGACTTGCGTTCCAATAATTTATTTATTTCATCCCAGAGTTTCTTTTGTTTTTTTTGTTGTTAAAAAAGGTGGACTTACATTTAATGATAAGTTCAGTTACATTATATTTCTGAAAGTACTCAGACTTTATTATATGAACAAGATACATTAAACGACCCATATTACAACCTGACTAGATGTCTAACTAGAACTAGGCCACTGTTCTGAGAATAAAGGAGACTCTCCTTAGGAGAGTGAGTGAGACTTTTCTATTACATTTATAAGTCACTCTATTGTTGTCACAGTAAAACAAAGATTTATTATTATCACAAACTTAATTTTAATATTCTGTTTTAAATGTTTTCAGAGTCCAGACCAGCAAGTGAACGACCTGGTGGATGCTATCGACGAAATTTTGAATGGGCCCATCAACTCCTCGATTCTGGGCTCCGCGGCCGTCATGATAAACGACGTGCTATCTCTCCAGGACGGTGTGGATATTCCAGCCAAGATCCTGCAGGGCCTGGACACCATGGTGGACAGGATGATACTGTCGGACGACATGAGCCACTTGATGATAGTGGAGTCCAATCTGGCCATCATGATCACGGACAGGAAGGGTCCCAAACCAATTTCGGGCATCCAACTCAGTCAAATCACAGATGGATTTACGAATGATTCTTTGAATGTTTTGACAGAAGGTATTATTTTTGGCTTTTATTATTATTATTATTAAAAAAAAATTGACGTAATTATATATAATGTATACCAGTGGCGTGTAGTCCATAAAAGCTTAAAATCTGTGCCTTTCTCAAGAAAAACGATCCATAAGAAGAAATTAAAAAAGGCGACAAATTCGTGATGAAAATTCCATGATTTTGATAACGAACCTGTAGGCTCATTTATTCAGTTAGTCATAACAATTAGCGGAAAAAGATAATAAGTTGACAATTTAAAAATGTTTTATACACAATTCATACCCGAATTTCAAAACAACCCACAGACTACCTTTGGGCGTTGATCATAGAGTAATCAATGCACGCCACTGATGTATACATCTATAACGAAATATCTCATTTAGGCAGGGCCAGTGCGTGGGCTTCACTATTACTTAACGGGGCTCCACACTACCGACCAAAATATGTAAAAGTTTTGCGCCATCCACGATCCAATCGAAGAAAGTTTAAAGTTCATGCCTCATTTTATAGGTTCATAATTGCAGAACCCACTTAGAGACAACCAAATGATTTTTTTTTCAAACTGAGTGTCAGGATATCAAACTTTCGACTCCCAGTGGAACCCAAATGCTTTCTTCTCAATGATATTTTGAGTGCTGTTTGAGAAAAAATGAACATTTTTTCAATAAATAATAAAAATGCTCTCTTCATGAAATACTAATTCACTCCTTTATATTTCAGATTCGGTAATAAATGCAAGCCAAAAACACGAGATAATTGTTCAAATTCCTACCACTTTAGGGACGAAACCACAATCCCGATTATCTTTTCTGGTATTTCGAAATGATCGAGCATTCAATCCCAGCTATGGAATGGGCGTAAGACAAAAGATAAATACTCGAATCTTAAGTATATCTATGGAAAACACCACTGAATTTGGAGAAGGAGAATATGTAGATTTTCACCTGAGACCTTACAGCGGAACCGAGGAGAATGAGAAGAAGATCTGTGCGTTTTGGGACTTTGCGCACAACGGAAGCTGGTCTACTAAAGGATGTGAACTACTCCCGAGAACTGGACCAGGAGGTTTAGATACTTGCAGGTGCCATCACCTTACGCACTTTGCGCAACTGATCACAACAAACTCCAACCTAAGTAAAGCCAACAGTGATGTTTTAACTATTATATCAGTTGTCGGTTGCTCTCTGTCTCTTGTCGGTATCATATTTATTTACTTCACGGGCATCTTATTCAAGAGCTGGAGGGCTGACTTTATTAATAAGATTTGGTTGCATTTGTCAAGCGCGGTGGGTATAATGATTGTAACATTTTTGTGTATAGCATTTGTTGACATGCGACAGCACCACAACAGTTATTGCGTTATATCTGGAGTTGCTTTGCATTACTCCGTTTTAGCCTCATTTTGCTGGATGTTTATAGCAGCCGTGGTATCTTATCAAAGGCTTGTGATAGTTTTTACTAAGCCTCCTTCTCATAGACTTTTAAAGGCTGGTGTATTTGGATGGCTGTTCCCCATTGTACCAATTGCAGCTCTGTTCGCATGGAACCCAGATAGTTATTCAGAACACTTCGATGTAAATGATTTGAACGTTGAGTTTTGTTATCCGAGTGGATTAAGTTTTTGGCTGGCAGTATTTCTTCCAGTAGCTTTAGTTGTTGTCTGCAATGTTTTACTTTTTGTGTTCATAATTTATTCCGTTTTCGTAAGTTCCAAGATCAAGAGACACGGAGACAATAAGCAAATGTTCCGAGGAGTGACTGTTGGATTTCTTCTGTTTTATCTTTTCGGTTTGACGTGGGTGTTCGGGATGTTGTCAAATTATTTGATTATGGCTTATTTGTTTTGTATAACGGCAACTCTCCAAGGAGTAGTGTTATTTGTTTTCTTTGTTATCGGAAATAAGAAAGCTAGGGATCTATGGCTTGTGAAACTAGGCTTCAAAGAAGCTAAGAAAATTCCCGCAACAACTTCAATTTCAAGGTCATATCCAAGTAAAGGCAGTAATAGTGGCCAACCATTACACAACAGAAACCTCATCAACGAGTCGACCACCAGACCTCGATCCCTTACTGGAAATAATGACAATGCGCGCTTTTCATGATCAATAATCAGCAGGAAGTAAGGGCTGATTGGAATCACGCACCGGTTAATATTATTGAACATAGAAATTCTTAAAATACCACGATACCTTCTGAAAAACATTGAAGAGAGAATTTTTTTTTATATTTTAACACCAGATGTCACTGGTTATGAATGGTGTGATTTGATTATGTTTCGATATTGCTTAGAATTTTGACGAACACGTACATGAAATAAAAAGAGTACATACAATTTTTTGTCATCGAGTAAGGTTGTTATGTAAAAACATAACATTTGTTGAAATGGAATTCATGTACATAATGATATTTGAAAAATCATTTATCTAATCAGTAGAATACTCGGATCATAGAATTTGTATTCTATGATCTGAGGTGGAATACAAGAGTTTTGGATATACTCCCTAATAATATTGCATCGCGTATAAAGTGCTATCATGAACTACCTGAAAATTTAACATGTAATATATTTAATTATTTATTTCCCCTATCAATATGTTATCTATGACAGCTGCAAAACCAAATTTCTAAAGTACCTACCTACCTTAAAGTACCTAACCAACCAACACCAGAATTCTGACAAGAGACCAAACATTCCAAGACTATCGTATCCCCGATTGTGGAATGTTCTGAGGAAAAAAGATAGTACGACGGCTTCTATGGTCAAGGGGTAAAGATCCAGAAATCGGTAAAGTACGAATCCAGTGGTCGCGAGTTCAAATCCCGGCGTGCGAAAGAAAATTTTATTTAAATAATTTGTGTTGTTTCACAAGTAAATCATATAATATAGTATACTTGTGGCACCGTCCAGAGTGGACGATACTCTCAGTGTCAGCCTGATGGAAGACCACAATTCAGAATTTGAACGTTACTTTAAATAGCTTTAGCCGTGTTTGGTTACCAGACATAAATAGCCAGGCACTTTCTTCACGATGCAGACGGTTGGGAGCAGGTGGGTACGGTAACAACAAAACAAAATGGCACAGTGGATGGAGAAACAACGGAGGAAAGTATACAAGGAGAACCTAACTTGTCAATAATTATAGCTTAATCATGTTAAGTACATTTTCAGTTTGAGTCTTTCTGAAGTGAGTCTCCGGTGAAGAAAAATATTAAATACGGTATATTTTTGCAGTGTGCGTGGTGGAACATTACTTCCCAGTTTGCCAACTCAGTGTCAAATACTTAAATTATTTTTATGCTACGCAGTTCACCCTAAAACTATAGATTTGGTTTTGTATGTGGGCTAAATATGTGGGTTTCCTACCATTGCAGAATTTACAAATATGAAACAATACTGTTTATTGTGTTATATTATTTGCAAACATGTAAAAGTATTATAACATACATATTACAGTTGGTTATGTCACTCGATGTAAAGTAACAGATATCTGATGAACACCATCTCCAACAATATATATATGTGTAAACCTATAGAAAAGTAACGTTTTTTATATTTCTTGGGTATTTATCATATAGGATGTTAAGGGACTTATCTGAACAACTGTATACAGTGATTCCTGACCTTATTTCGAGTAAACAGTGTTATGGAATCACTTGTTAAAGTAAGTCAGGTACGTCTCTAAACACCCTCTATAATGTTTTCAAGACATTTTGTTTTTGACGAGTTTATTTCACCTCCCCCCCCCTCCAAATCACAGCACACAATACCTCCACCAAACGTTTAATTACCTACTGTACTTGTTCAGTAAAAGTTAGTTTAACAACGTTAAGTAAATGACATAAACGTGTCGAAACCGGTAGTTGTTTTATAAAAAAATAAGTTTTCGTTGAAATAAACTCATTAAAACAAAATGTAAAGATACTATGTAGGAGTATTTTGTCACTAGTCACTGTGATAGTAAGTGAAGTAATACAACATAAACATTGTGTGAAAGTATGGATATAATTGCTTCAAGTATTTGTCACTAGGAATGAAATGACAGATATGATAATTTATTAAAAGCGGCGTGTAAAACCAGATAAATAAAATACCCAAAACTTGATGTAAAGTGACACGCATTAAATTTACTAAGTGAACATTTTGGATAAATGAAAAAAACTAGAAACAAACATTTTTTAACTCATTATTGTGTAAAATAATAGTAATAGTCTCTGCCATTATTGATGTCAAAGGTAATGTCTACGCCTTTGTAGGTTTTAATGAGAATATTACACGTCATGTTACTGTTCTTGTAACGAAAACTGAATATTGTTATTTCCGAGTTTTATATAAAACATATAATACAGTTTTGGAGTAGTCTCACAATTACTTAAAATGGCTTTTATATTTATTTACTTTTATAGTTTTTTTTTAACAAGTATTAAAATTGTGATATGCGAATCATTTACAGTCTATAAAACATAAGAAAAGGTTGATTGAAAAATAAATGTTCTCGGCGTGTCATGTGAGTTTATGCCAAAGAGTTAAATTATAGTTTTTAGTATACCTACCTAAATAATATACAATGTGTTTTAAGAAAAATCCCCTTTTGTATTGTTTGATCACACAATAAAGGCTTTGGTTGTCAATTCATGTAAGATATTATACATTTTTGTAGATATTTACATGTATTTTTTAATCTTGTATTCTTCAGATGGAATTATTTTACTTATAACCTTATTTAATACAAATTTTTGTTTATTATGTACATTTAGAATTTTCATCCCATAAATTCAAATCATTTCTGTTGGTTTACGTTTCTTCATATAATAACAGGACACGTTAACGAATTTTTGAAATTAACATTACACGATAAAAGTGAAAAAAAACTTTTGTTTTTTTCTTTTTGTGATGCTCTATTTGAACTACTGTTACCTGGTTTGGACCATTGTGTTCAACATGATACGACCAAAATATTTTGGAAGCAGGGTCCAATCAATGCGGCTTTTTTGAAATGCTAATACCATAAGATTTTCAACAGCCAATAATTAAAATTAGGAAAAAAAAAACATTAAACGATTAACGGTAACGATTATAATAAGAATACTTCTTAGTTTAATCGTCTGTTTAAGCATCAGGCAGTGAAAATATACCTACATATTTAGGTATATTATCTCTTTTGACAATCACAAGAAACAAAATATACATAATGGACATCAAAAACCGAAGCACTGTAAATTTTAATAATGAAACCCCATAAAAATTAATTTACAGGCATCGTAGAATAAAATAAAAAAAAATTAACTTTTTACCTAAAATCTTTTTTGGTATGATTATCAGTTCTTGACGTCTTATAGATATGGCAGAAATATTCATTGGATTGTTGCGTTCAGGTAGTTGAAAAGCTATGTGCGTAACATCGGTTGGAGTTATGTCAAATAAAAATCCACAAAACAGTTATCCCAATGAGACCGATTGGTACGTACAAGCTTTCACAATACACTCGAGATTACTGCAGATTCAAACCGGAAAAACGAATCGCGGACAAAGGATTCTACAGATCTAATCAGTAAACTTAAGAAGGTGAAGACTGAGAAAGGAGATATTTTTGTAAGTTTTGACGTAGTGTTTCTTTTCAATAATTTTCCTCTAGAAGATTCCATGCCGATGCTCTGTGAGATATGTGATGATGAGTTGCAACGGGCAGTCTGTTATCGCTAATACTAGCAAACTTTTTATGGAGAAGTTGGAATATAGCTTAGGCTGTTTCCAAAGTATGGTGGCGCTACATCCACGATGTTTTCGCAATTGGGCTTCATGGAGCAGAGAAGCTGAACGAGTTCTTACAGTATCTCAATTCACTCCACAGCAAAATTCAGTTTACAACGGAGCCGGAAAACAAAAATAAAGTCGTCTCCAATATCTATGGGGTTAGCGAGGTAGAATGACAAGTCGATGTGTCGGTAGTTAGAGTATAATGAATGGTCGCAATTTTACAAGGTGAGTACAGCCGCTTATATGATCCGATGAGTCATTCTATGTCTTTCATTTAGAGTAGAACGTCATGCTATTGTGATATTATTACGCAATGTGATAAATATAATATTTTTACGAAATACGTATTTAAAAAAAAAATCATTTACGTAAGCCTAGTATTCACTAAATACAAATAGAAAATCGCATTATTTTGTGAACCCTAATGAATATTTTTTATTAGTTTTTTTTCTGTTTTTATATGCTAAAAAATACTTTAAACATATTGCCTTAATTTGCGAAAACATTTGATAGAAAATCTTTTAACGTAAATCAATCACATATATTATTCACCAAATTTTGGTATTTTTATGTAATTACTACTGACTGTTCTGTAACTAAGTTGCATAATGAAAAAAAAAATTACTTTCTTCACTTCAGAATTATATTCTCACCAAGTTTTTTTTACCTTTGGGTTCGTTTCCTACAACAGTGGGTATTTTAAATTTAAATAGGCAAATCTTCAGTGAAATATTTTAAAACCTTTTTTGAAAACATTCCCTCCGAGGTCTGCTTGTTAAACCCTTGGAGTTAATTTTATGAGAGTATGAATTTATAACTGTGGGTACCTACCACTTGTTTAGAATCGTCTTTGCAGTAGATTGCATGCAAATATGAAGCATCTGCATTTCCAACACTGACTGGGTTGATTGAAATTGGGTTGTTTTGTAAGTTTATTATGGGCTGGAGCTCCCAGATACTTGATAACCCTGCGATTATTCTGCACAAAGGAGGGTGGTTCATCTGATTGACATCGGAATGTACGGGATGACATGATGACAGCGGAACATTCGTACATATTTGATGTCAGCTTTACGAGAACGGGTCGTTTTTGTGAGGTCGGCTCGTATGTAAATCAGCTTACGGTATTTGTTTTTCCTCCTTCATTTAATCCGTGCCTCTTCAATCTCTTTCTACAGAGCCTTACAAAACGTTGCACAAGCGTGATGTCAGCGTTATGAAAAAGATTAAGAAATGGACCCTTTAAAACATAAATATACGTTACACTTCACAAGAGCGCTCCTGTCTGTACGGTGTAAAGATAGGGTGGCTATATCACAACCCGGCTGGCAGTGTTGTGAGGCGGGTACCGGTAGGGACTGTGGGAAGGGATTTATTAATGCGGGTCTTGAAGGGGTCCATATTATACGAAAGAGGAAAAACAGATGCCGGGAATGGATAGTGGATGAACGAGTAAAGGGTATCTATAGAATTGGGGAAAGATGAATAAGGAAAAGAGTGTAAGAAGAATACATGACGCGAATGTAAATGGTCAAGAAATCGGGGACGTCCGATATATGGCACGTTAAAGTGAATACTTTAGTCTAGCCATATCAAAAGACCGAATAACAGAAGAGTGTGTATGAGCCGATGTATGAATGTGAATAAAGCAAGGAGTGTGTGCCAAGACCGAGTTGTTTGGCGGTCCAACCTTTCTGCCTACCCCTGAGAGGAAACAGTGTGATGGTGAGTTAAAGCAATATTCCTATACAATATTTAAATTGGTTACGGAGGTCGTCATATTATGTTACAATTGAATAAAATGGATAGCGCCGTAATATTAATGTTATATTCCTGACGATGAAAGCATCGCTTTCGAAACATGCATATATCAATGTAAAGTGTTGAATAGTAAGTATATTTTTAAATTAATTTATTAGATATATTTCTAATTACCGCCATCTCTAAAATCGACAACAGAGGTCCACATATAAAAAAATAATTTACTTTCTGAAGGTCTACTTTGGCCGCTAAAATCGGGAACATCGGAAACCGGGAATCGGGAAAGGGAAAGAAAGGGAACAACCGAAAAACATCACCACAAAAAATCTTTTATGTTAGTCTAATAAAGCAGCAATTGCGATTTTAAAGCTTTTATGAGTTAATAATATGTACAGTATTCCACTGGACAGCAAATGCTTTGCAGTAGGAAAATTAAAATGATTTATTTGTACGTTACAGAGATGGTCTTGTTATAAGCATGATTGTTACAACCGGGTTTGACAGGTTTTTTTAAAAGCTGGAAGGGCCGAATAGCAATCGATAATAGGTCACCGTGGCATGCACCACCAGTGAAAATTCAACAGGAGAAGAAACGTAATGTGTAAATATTAATTGAACTTTACAGAATAAAAATAGCTAACTGGGTGAGTTATTTGAGCTCATCAATTACATTTTTTGAGGTAAACATCGCACAATATATGCTTGATTTGTTATTAAAAAGTTTTTTTTTATTGTATATTATATTTTGTTTAACTTTTAAGCATAATTTTATTGTGTTTTGAATTCTATAAAGTTATTATCAAAATCTTATATTTTCCGATCATTTATTAAAAAAAATTATTCCTAGGTATTATTAGTTTCGGTGACCAAAGTTTCTTTACATATTACAATCGGTAACATCTATTTTTGCTTGAATTTTGTAGTGTTTCTGAATGGCTCAGTTATATGTAAATTATCTTCTTCATATATTTGTAAAGTTGAGTCGTACAGGAACAGGTATTTAATTTTATTACTTTAAATTCTTTAAATATTATTTCTGAAGGATATTAAAATGACGTTTTTAAGATTATTTTAACTACAATTTATACATAATATAAGGAAATTTGGCCAAGTCAATTTCCTTGTTTGTTGGCAGATTGAGTTAGAGGATATTTTACCCATGTAAAAATCCAAATTCATATGCACTCACAGTATCGCGAGTTAGGTTATTTTTTAAATCAATTTGTGATATGCAGTTAAAAAAAGAAGATTACGACTTACCCTAAGAATGCTGCATAAATTTAAATAAAGTTACCGGCGATCATTTCTTTCATGATTTATTTATGTTAATTACCTATCAATGTGCCTTCCATTTGAAATCTAATTTTCAGTACAACTAACGGAATTTTCATCCGATTAATATCGTCGAACTGTTATCGAGTTAGTACCTGTCAATTGAATAATGTGTAGGTAGTAAGTACACTTATTTATTTTATTTGGAAACCAACAGTTTACAGCAATAATTACATATGGAAAATATATTTAAAAAATGAACCAATAATAGGTTTTCACTTAAGTATTTAAATTATATTAAGTATTTATTCAATTTAAAAAAAAAAAGAAGAAAAGTTACAAGGTTAGCCTATGAGTTTAGGATGGAGGGAGAGAGGGGAGGGAGGGAAAGGATCTATTCTGTGAAGAGTAATATGTATTGTGTGAATGTTATTTATTGATTTTAGGTTTGAAATTATAAGGGGCTGAGTTGAATAAGTTAAACTCGCTGTATGAAGTGTTAAAAATGTGTGAAGCGCGTTAAATAAAGGTGTTTTGTTTTGAGTTAGTGTTGCATTGAGGTAGGTTTAGTGTGTGGTTCTGGTTTGTCTGTTGTGTCATGCTCCTTACTGCTGCCATCTGTCTGATTGAATAGAACAATTAACTATTCCAAGTTCACAACATTTCTCCATTGTGCTTCCAGATGGGGCAAGTAGATGTCGCTAACTTCCCGATAATTTAAAAAAATATATTTTCCCTGCGCGTACGGATAAATTTGATAATTTCAAAATTGGAACTGTTGTGCGTGAAAAATATCAAATTATGAAAAGGACCTTTTTAGACAAGCGATATAGTATTTTGAGAAACAAAAGTTTTCATATAGATCAGCAGACGTCGAATCTGAATATATAAGTTATATTATGTGATATGTAATTATACGTTAAATTCATAAATCGTTATAAACAAAACATCTCATAAAAATACTCTGTTTTGCTGGTAATTCGCATTCTCAGCTCTATTATATTCTTGTTTGCATTTGTATGGGCATTTTTATATGTCGATATTGCTTTGTATTTTAATCGCCCTAACCATACGAATGTACGTGATACGGCCGCTATATCATCGCCCAAACGCAACAAACCGTATCCCGTACGTTCAGGTTAAAAATAACGATAACTGAAACCCACAAAACGTTCGTGATATGTCGTATACATCAAGTTCGTTCCTGCGTTATCGCTTTTAGAATGCCGAGGTAAGCCGAAGCTAACGGATGTGTTCGGTTGTTTTCGTATTCCCCATACAATTCACGCCGCTAATCAGTGATACTCCAAGCACGTGGAAAAAAACCAGATGTTTTTTACCTACTTTTTGAAAAATAACCCAAAGGCAGGGCGGTTAAACATTTTTTTTTAGTTCTGGTAAAATTTTAACTTAATTTGGGTGACTTCTAGTTTTATAATTTATTGTCGTTCATGGTAAAAAAACCATTATAATTGAAAGAAATAAGGTATACCCATACATATGGCATCACTTATATATGTAGATCAGTACTTCTCACACATAAATACACACTTGTACACTACACATGTCGCCCGCTAAATACTGAATTCTTAAATAATACAAGGAAATACTATGTAAATTTAATTTATGGAATTTTTTTCTCACTGTAACTAATGTACTGGTTTGTTTCTATAATAAAAATAAAATAAAAAATCTTCATGAGAAAATCAATTGTCAGTAGGAACGGAAATTATGAAATTGTAAATATTATTATATTTTCATATGAAGCGGTAACTTGGTGATGTGACATTATAATTTAAAAAATAAAACAATAACTTTGCTTACATCAGTTTTATTTATACTTTAGCCGACCGGGTTTCGCCACTACCGTAGCTTCTTCAGTTGTATACTGCCCTGAAGAAGCTACGGGGGTAGCGAAACCCGGTCGGCTAAAGTATAAATAAAACTGATGTAAACAAAGTTATTGTTTTATTTTTTAAAGTAAATATAGTTAGTATTCTTGGAGTTAAAGTTTCTAAATAAGTACATACTTATTAATATACATTATATTTTTTAATTCTGTAGAAACAAAATTTCTTAGTTTTCTTCTTGTCAAGTAACATTCGGCGATTTTTCACCAACTAGTATTACATTCCACGGTATAATTTTTATTTACCGAAAATAACAGGAAAAATATTGAATAGCTTAACGAATCCATGTGAAAATTTTGATTTCGAAATAACTTGTGTTAACTTAGAGTATATAAGACTATCGAACAAAAAAATATTTTTTTCATACACGTATTATTATTATTGTTAGGTGGTCAATATTAATAAGGAACAAATATAACGGAATTCCAGAAATGCCAGCAAGAAAATACAATGGGAATACACATGATATGGTGTTGTGTTTTTCTCATTTTCAGGGAGGACAGGCTATATTTCAATGTCTACGGTGACGAACCAACCGTTTTATATATTCGGTACTTCACTGACTCCAAAAAGCATTAGCCTGTGGAAATGTCCTGCATACAAACGGTTGAAGATCAGTTCAGGGTTCAACCAGATGGCGATGGCTTCCATTGGTGTTTGGAGACAAAAACGTCTTTGTTTGCTGGTAGCGAGTCAGAGAGAGTGTATACATATATATAACCTATATATATATATATATTGTAACCTTAATCGCATCGCGTCGTAATATGAATACGATTAATCGATCTACATTTTATACCTAATGACGATAACAGTGAGTATTATATATCCTTAACTTATCTGTTTGATAAGAGTTGACATATAGGTTGAAGGCAACAGACGATTTTCATGACGAATACTTCTATTAAGAACTTCCCCATGTGATTATTTGTTGTCGTTTAAGTTCTGGTGGTTGCCGAACAATACCACAAAGAGGGTCCCTTACTTTGATAATTAAATCGCCATGAACAGTAAGTAGAAATCTGGCAAAAACAATTCTTTCAAGGTGCATAATTTTTTTCATGGCTTGTTTTAAATTTGAATCATCAATTCATCATTATTCGTGAATATTTGACAAAATAATATTTTTTTAAACTTACTTACGTTCATCATTAGCTCATTCTTCATACATACTTCGTTCATCCTTCAACCAGTCGTAATAGTGTACCAGTATAATGATGAGACGAATAAGAAGATGGGTCGGGTTGAGATGTTTTGTGGTGTTAAGCTATTAACTGTCTTATCACACATAATCGGGGAAACTCTTACCAAATTTTTTAAAAATTCGGTTGTATGCTATAAATGAATTTAATAAATATAAATCAATTATACGAAAAAAAGTTTTTTCTACCATATACTGGATTTTCGCCACCAACTTACTCCGGTTAGTATCATGTCTGCGTTATCTACTAAGCCCATATACTCCTTGTGGTCTTGAATACAAGCGGGCTTGCATATTGCTTACCCGGTTCTTAAATTTGTTTTACCTGTTGTGCAAATTGCTTCATCGTGTAAAGAACTGAGCATGTGTATTTCCTTCTTATCGCGTCATTTTAGAGCAATCAATGGGCCGCAGTTCTGGACTACCGCTTCCCCCTTCTTCAGTTTGTTAAATATCGGCATATATTTACTATTTTTTCGCACTGTTCCTCAAGCATTAGTTTCTTTTTTTCGTGCAGTTATTTTAATAGTATAAGACTGGTATGCTAAATATTCACATAAAGTTTATGACCCTCATCCAGGTAATCTTCGAGGAGAGTTATCACAACAGCTCCCGAAGCCATCATACATTGATCGCCAGTAACGTCTGTTCCATCACCACAATAAACAATAAAATCTAAAACATAACCCGTGAATGCATCAAACAAAACAAACATTTCGATATCAAGTCGGTGTCGTTTGGAAGGAATAATTGGTTTGAAATTTAACCGTCGTTTGAAAACAACCATGCTATCGTCGATGCAAAGATTTTTGAAGGGAGTAAAATTTTTTTAAACATCTTTCGAGTCAGATTAATATAAGTAATTTTATTTTATGCAATTTGTCGCTAGGAATTTATGTGTCGGGATCAGAAATATGTAACATGCTCAATAATATTTGATACCTATTTGTAGACATCGTATTGCAAAAAATTGCACTCGTAAGAAGGGGATCTGTCGACAGTGCTCTGCTATTGAGATATGTTTATTTCGCGTCATCGGCATTGTTATAGCAAAAAACACATACATTTCACTAATTAATGTATCCACCCATTTACGAACCCATAATTGTTCAGATACAACTTCTTCTGTATTGTCGCTGCGTAATATTTTTTGATATGGGATACAATATCAGACGTAACATATATATTTAAAAAAATTAACTTCTTCGGAATTTTCCATTAAAGAGTTTACGCCAGAAGGGAAATCGGAATGAATTATCGAAACAAAATGATCTGATGTTCATGTCTTCTGTCAAAATCAGTCGGATTTGACGTGCTGCGTTCATCAAAAAGTTGATCTTTCGGTTCCGCAATATTATTATCAATAAGTTATTTCACATTTATACTGCCTACTTCACTGGCGGAATTACTTTCACTAAATTCATAGTCAGAGTCAATATCGAGACAATATTCTCTTATTCTTCTTCACACAAGTTGCGCCGAGCCATGATAAAGGGTTAAACAAATAATATTAGGAAACAAATTAACACACTCGAGAAGTTTTTGATCACAAACAATTTAAATAAAAGCGGTATATTATTATTGTTTTCACTCGGAAGGAGGAAGAAAAACCTTAGTCGACTAAAAAGATTCGTTGCAGATTCCGTACATTCACGAACAAAAAAAAACACGTGACATACTAAGATAGCTGCGCGCGCGCGGGAATTTAGAACTAAAAATATTCGTTGCAGATTCCGTAGATTCACGAATAAAAAAAAACACGTGACATACTAAGATAGCTGCGCGCGCGCGGGAATTTAGAACTAAAAAGATTCGTTGCAGATTCCGTACATTCACGAACAAAAAAAAACACGTGACATACTAAGATAGCTGCGCGCGCGCGGGAATTTAGAACTAAAAAGATTCGTTGCAGATTCCGTAGATTCACGAATAAAAAAAAACACGTGACATACTAAGATAGCTGCGCGCGCGCGGGAATTTAGAACTAAAAAGATTCGTTGCAGATTCCGTACATTCACGAACAAAAAAAAAACACGTGACATACTAAGATAGCTGCGCGCGCGCGGGAATTTAGAACTACTGTGCGGGGAAATATTGTAGTCTTCACTTTGACGTGGTCTTTGATAACATAAAAAAATGATTTTTCACATCTGTTAAGAGATATCGCTAGACAAACGTTCAATTTAATTTATTAATTTAATCTCGAGTTTTGCGCCATCTACGCGGAGGGAGTCGAGATTCAAGATGTGTCATCCTTTTTATAGGGTGAAAACAGTGGGCGGCGATATGGCCTCATCCACAAATGGTCTCTACGGGCTGAGGTCCCTCTCCTCGGTCCATTCGCCTCCAGTCATTAGTCTTCCCCATCCTGTTCTATCCCTTATATTTGTGTATATTCATATTATTACAATAATTTAAATGCTTTATGAATTCTCCTTTTAAACATGTATATAAGAATAACATTTTTAACTTCCATAAAAAAAACCCATTTAAACTATTAATAATTTTTTTTTCAGGAAAACCGAAAATGTTTCTACAAACAACGGACAACTTATAATAAAGGGTTATTCTAAATATCATCATAACACGTTGAGGATAATATTACTACAAACAACGGACAACTTATAATAAAGGGTTATTCTAAATATCATCATAACACATTGAGGATAATGTTTCTACAAACAACAGACAACTTATAATAAAGGGTAATTCTAAATATCACCATAATGGTGGTACACCACCACATTGAGGATAATGTTTCTGGCTAAATGTTATAGTATCTAGGTTTAATTTACATATTGACACTATATAGTACATGTCGTACATAGTAATACATATTAGAGGTACTAGAAAAAGTTAATGTAGGGTAATAAAAATGTGGTTCTGAAAAAACCTGCATTTTTTCCAATAATTTATGGTTATTTAAAAATTGATTTAATTCACTTTGAATATATTTTATGGTTTCCCCCCTGAACCAACGATTCAAAATGCACGGAAACTTAATTTCAATATTTGCATGCGCATTACCGGTTTATCAATTATTCGTTTATGGAATGATTATTGAGCAACATTGTAAAGGCGGCTTTGAAAATTGGCATTCCAGTTCCGGCTATCCGGAGTGTTACATGGTCAAACCTCCAGAAACTAGCTCGGATAAGTATAATGGATGCAATGGTAATGTAGTCCCAATCGATTTTTATAATGTTTTTGAGTATTATCAGAAATACCAAAATAATGAACTTGGAAACAATATTTTCTGGACCGACTACGTGAGAGTTTATGAAAATGGACCGTTCGTGAACTGGCGCGTCGGAGATGAAAACATGGGAATGGCTGAGAACTTTACATCAACGCAATTCGACGAATGGACCACGAGCGCCATGAGCAGTGCGCCGGGAGACTGCGCCACGGTGGATGTGCGGAACAAGGAGCTGAAGCCTGCAAGTTGTGATCAGAAGTTCCTGAGGCTGTGCGTCCTGCCAGCCCTACAAGGCGATGGCAGACTGAATTCTCAGGATCTACCTGAACAGAATATCAATTATGTACGCACCGAGTAAGTCGCTATTTATTTATTTATTAATTTACGGACCAATGTCCAATTACACAAAATACATAACACGAAATGAAATAAACCAGAGCTACAGAAAAAGAACAGCACATACTCGTACATAATACACGAATGAAGAAATGACAAAAAGAGGCAAAAATATACATTTGAGGGAACATTCGAGTCAAAGTCTGAACACGGTTTTAGACAATCTAAATGACTAGGTTTTGCCTATTGCAGTGCTGCAATTGGTTGTGAGTTGTTGTGTATGTGTGTTTAAATGTGGATGAAGCAAGGAGTGTGATTGTCGGAAATAATTTTTAAAACAAATATTGGGAAAAATATTTATACTCGCCCTCCTACCCCTACTCCAACTCCAACTCCTACTCCTACTCCTACTCCTACTCCTACTCCTACTCCTACTCCTGCTCCTACTCCTACTCCTACTCCTACTCCTACTCCTACTCCTACTCCTACTCCTACTCCTACCCCTACTCCTACTCCTACTCCTACTCCTACTCCCTACTCCTACACCTACCCTACCCCTACCCTACATCTACCCAACTCCTACCCTACATCTGCCCAACTCCTACCCTATGACTACCACCATTAAGTATTTAAAGAAAAGAAAAAATAAAATCTTTCAATGTTAGCTTTATCTCGACAATTGGGGGCTAGGAGTTTGTTGCCAAATTTTTATTGCGCAAATCGAGTTGCGTAGGTGGAGACGCTCAGTTTGATAACCATATCGGCTACCCCTACCCCTACCCCTACTCCTATCCCTACCCCTATACCTACCCAACTCGTACCCTACATCTACCCAACTCCTACCCGAGATCTACCCAACTCCTACCACACATCTACCCAACTCCTATCCTAAATCTACTCTACATCTACTCAACTCCTACCCTACATCTACCCAACTCCTACCCTACATCTACTCAACTCCTATCCTACGACTACCACTATTAAGTATTTAAAGAAAATGAAAAGAAAAAAACTTTCAATGTTAGCTTTATCTCGACAAATGGGGCCTAGAAATTTGTTGCCAAATTTTTAATTTCCCAAATCTCGTTGCGTAGGTGGAGACGCTCAGTTTGATACCCATATCGGCTACCCCTACCCCTACCCCTACCCCTACCCCTGCTCCTACCCCTTTTCCTTCCCCGACCCCTACCCCACCCCTAGTGATTTTATTTCTATAAATTTGTTTTGCGTAATATTTTCCCTTAAAAATATGAGCCAAATCTTGCAAAATGGGGCTTTTGAGCTAACTGCTAAGTTCAAGGGGAAAGTAAAAAAACAGCGCTAGATAAATTTTTTAAAAAATCTGTGAAAAAAATGTCCCTACATCTACCCAACTCCTACCCTACGACTACCCAACTCTTACCCTACATCTACCCTACATCTACCCTACATCTACCCAACTCCTACCCTACGACTACCCAACTCTTACCCTACATCTACCCTACATCTACCCAACTCCTACCCTACGACTACCACGATTAAGTATGTAAAGAAAAGAAGAAGAAAAAACTTTCAATGTTAGCTTTATTCGAGAAATGGGGCCTAGGAGTTTGTTGCAAAATTTTTAATTGCCCAAATCAGGTTGCGTAGGTGGCGACGCTCAGTTTGATATCCATATCGGCTACCCCTACCCCTACCCCTACTCCTACATCTACCCCTACCCCTATCCCTACCCTATATCTACCTTACTTCTATCCTATACCTACTCTCCCACTCCCCCTATTGAGTATTTATAGAAAAGAAACAAAAAATGCTTTCAATATTAGCCTTTTCTCGCAAAAGAGCGCCCAGAATTAAATGCTCTAATTTTCACCGGAGTTGCTCGGATCCGCTATGTCAATACGCGTATTTTGATACTAATATCAGATATATTACAAAAGAAAAATAATATCAAAATGAATTATTTATAAAATGTCCAACTCTTTGATTTTCTGTGCTCCTGGGAAAAATCCATTAATCCATAATTTTATACGCAAGTTATTACCCATTTAGAAACAACAAAAAAATAAATATATTATGTCAATCTCGAAACAGATCTACACGCTCTTCGGATTCTGTCTATTTGGTCCATTTAAAAAAAATGGTGCGATTTAAAATTAATATTTATCACAAAACCAGCGATTTTAGTTCCTCCAATGTATTTCATGTATATTGAAAAGTATTAACTCATGATATCGTATCGGTAGTACCTAATCATTTAGCCAAAAGTGCTCAGTACCTTCCCAGTAATTATTTTCGAATAAATTCGATGGGGTGAATATTTTCTTCTCAGTGGCAACATCGTATCCATCGCCATATTGTCAGCCATTTTGTTTAGATCAAAAGAACAGTATGAACCGTAATATTTTTTTTTTCAAATTTAACAACAAAATTTTACATAAAAATTTACAATGAAAGTAGTCTTTTTTGGTTTTTTTTTTCATGATGTCATCGTCCGAGTGTGCATTTTTTGAATTTGCAAATGCCGACGCTGTATTCGTTATAAATTTTCGAAAAAATGACGAAAAATCGATAGATATTTATTGGAAAAATTTAATTTTGCTACCGGAACGTTCGCCGAGACGGACCTTTTCGATTTTCTGAGAAAAAAAGTATACAAAAAAATACACTTAATTGTATTACAAAAATTGATTAAAATTCGCATTCGTGTTTTCCGAGTCCTTGACTGTACATTATGGTCACGTACTATGGAACATTTTCAAAGGAAACTGTCGGTATAGTACGGGGGACAATTTCTTTGCGATGAAATTTGAATTAGCGCCAAATTCGATTAGTTTTTTATTAAATTTTTCCTTACGGATTTCACTGTAGTTCTAGTGCCGACCGCTAGGATCGCTAATAAATTTTTTTTTCTTCTTTTTAATCAATAATATCGCGTTTCATGACGATTTTGGAAATGTCAAAAGTTTGATCGATTATCCTGGAGTTTTTTTCAAGAAATGCGGTCGAACTGAGCAATTATTAACCTTCCGAAATCTGTTTTAGTAAATATTGTCCATTTATTTATCCTTCTCGGGGAGTATTTTTTACGGATTACACTTTCCCGTGAAGAGACATGTTTTTCACATTTTACCCGATGTTTTATTTTTTCCTCAAATTTTTCCCGACGAAACGGGTGGTGTTGAAAACGCATGAAGCCAATATGAGCCATAATTTCTTTGAAAGTGGATATGTTTAGGGACGTTTTTGGCGTGCCCACGTTTTGACACGAAGATTTTCGCCAAAATGAACCTTAAGGCGTTTCGAATGGATAGGGCGCCAAGGTCGATTTTTGAGTTCAGGCCCTTGTCTGAAAATGGGGAAAAGTTAGAACAATACTATATACTAGGTTTTGCCTATTGCAGTGCTGCAATTGGTTTGTGTATTTAGAATATGTGTTGTAATGTGGATAAAGCAAGAAGTGAGTGTGTTGGAAATAATTTTTAAAACGAATATTTGGAAAAATATTTATACTCAACCTCTTACCCCTACTCCAACTCCTACTCCAACTCCTACTCCTACTCCTACTCCTACTCCAACTCCTACTTCAACTCCTACTCCAACTCCTACTCCAATTCCTACTCCAACTCCTACTCCAACTCCTACTCCTACTCCTACTCCAACTCCTACTCCAACTCCTACTCCAACTCCTACTCCAACTCCTACTCCAACTCCTACTCCAACTCCTACTCCAACTCCTACTCCAACTCCTACTCAACTCCTACTTCAACTCCTACTCCAACTCCTACTCCAACTCCTACTCCAACTCCTACTCCAACTCCTACTCCAACTCCTACTCCAACTCCTACTCCAACTCCTACTCCAACTTCTACTCCAACTCCTACTCCAACTCCTACTCCAACTCCTACTCCAACTCCTACTCCAACTCCTACTCCAACTCCTACTCCAACTCCTACTCCAACTCCAACTCCTTCTCCAACTCCTACTCCAACTCCAACTCCTACTCCAACTCCGACTCCTACTCCGACTCCTACTCCGACTCCTACTCCAACTCCTACTCCAACTCCTACTCCAACTCCTACCCTACATCTACCCAACTCCTACCCTATATCTCCCCAACTCCTACCCTACATCTACCCAACTCCTACCCTACATCTACCCAACTCCTACCCTACATCTACCCAGCTCCTACCCTACGACTACCACTATTAAGTATTTAAAGAAAATGAAAAGAAAAAAACTTTCAATGTTAGCTTTATCTCGACAAATGGGGCCTAGGAATTTGTTGCCAAATTTTTAATTGCCCAAATCTCGTTGCGTAGGTGGAGACGCTCAGTTTGATACCCATATCGGCTAAACCTACCCCTACCCCTAGCCCTACCCCTGCTCTTACCCCTATTCCTTCCCCGACCCCTACCCCACCCCTAGTGATTTTATTTTAATAAATGTGTTTTGCGTAATATTTTCCCTTAAAAATATGAGCCACATCTTCCAAAATGGGGCTTTGGAGCTAATTGCTAAGTTCAAGGGGAAAGTAAAAAATTAGCGCTATATAAATTTTTTTAAAAATCAGAGAAAAAATTACCGTTTTCTATCAATAAATGAATTTTTATCGATTTATTTCGTTCACCGAATTATTTGTTCCTTTTATATTTCAAATTAGTATTACAATATTAGTCAGGTAAGTATTAATAATGGCACCGTGTACAATCGCCTACGCATTAAAAAAAATCGTAATTTTATTTCAAGAAATTCATTTTTTTTAATATTATTAAACCTTCAAAGCATTTCGAAGTAATTAAGTACGACCACAAATTGACGCAAGAGTGTAAAATGTATCGAGAGCATCTCCTGTCCCGATCCTATCTTCCTCTTCCTCTCCCCCTCCCTTCTTATTTTTTTTCTCTATCTTTTGTTTGTTTGTTTGTTTATTTGTTTGTTTGTTTGTTTTTGTAGCTTTATTTAGATGTAAGCAAATTTTCGTACATCTAGTAATAAAAACATATAAAATACATAATAAAATAAATAGAGTCATAAAATTATAACAGAAAGAATACAGTTAATAAAAAAAAAGAAATACAGTTACCCCAGTTCAAAAAAAAATAGGGTTTCAGAAATACAGTTAGTACAAATAGAAATACAAGTCATAAATTTTTCTTTATGTATATAGCACATGTTTTACGGAAAGTGCCAAGACTTGAGGCTTCCTTTATGGAATTTGGTAGGTTATTATAAAGTTTTTGCCCTTTATAAAACACGCTGTTCTGTGTACGCGTAAGTTTTGTTTTGGGAAGCCTGAAGTCTCGGCAACTCCTCGTAGGATAATTGTGAATATTTTCATGATACATAATATTGTTAGCTTCATAAATAAAACATCTATATCTAATCAGTGTTAGCACAAGAAACTTTGTTGGTTTACCCTTTGATAAACTTTCTTTGTATTTATATTTGTATTGAAAGCTGTTGGTTTCTTAGAAATAAATAAATACATTATATGAGAAATGATATATCAGACTGGATGCTTACGCTGAAGGCGAATACAAATCGTGTTATTATACTCCAAAAGCCCAAATGATTATTTGCATTTTCAGCTTTAATGACATTATCATGTTTTTGTAGGTGTCGTAAATTTTTAAAATTTTATTATTTGTATATTACTTTATCAGAAGCCTTTTAAGCAACTGTAAGCACAACGAAAGGATTGTCATAAAAATGTCTTTCTTTTGTTTTTAGCAACGACTTGATAATTTTTAATTTTACTCAACCGACATTAATGAACGAAGTTTGGTGTTTTCACGAATCCCCGAAAAACACAAATAGAGTACGAATGGAGATCACAGCTATAAATAACACAAAAGAGTTTGGGATCACGGCAGTTGAAAATGGAAACTATTGGTGTCTTTGCACAAACAAAAGAGATTATTATTCAATTGAGTCAGAAAAGGTTGTATTTGTGAGAAATAAACAATTGTATGAAAACACGTCCGTGCTGATGATAAAAGATGTTGAACTCTTAACATATTTGCTAAACATATATGACCAAAATCACGATGATTTAAAACGAAAACTTTGTCCTAACGGTACATGCCCAAATGATCCGTATACAATAACAACATTAGGCAATAGTCAGGTTTTAGCTAATGTTAAAATATCGGAGAGATTGTACTATGATGACAAAATATTGCTGCACGTCACTGAGGGGACTCAAATTTTGTTAAACTATTTTCGGAAGGAGGATGTTATATTCAAAAGGAAGTTCCCGTTATGCGAGGATATTCATTTTGTCCCGGATACTGAAATAGGTAATTTATTTTTCATTAAATATGCATTTTCATGTAATAATAACCATGAATCTATTTTTAATTAATTCCATTCATTTGTGGTATGTTAATATTGTCTTAAATGATTAAATATCGCAATGGGATGATAAACTTTTATCAAATATTTAAGTGATATGTCAATTTAAAAAAATGATATTATCAGTCACGATTTAAATGAGATATTAGTATTATTGTGTTACAAAATGCGATAAAACGATCGCCTTTTATATTTAGGTAACGGTCGAAACAGTATTTCAGTTGTTATAATTTTTCAAAGTAAACATTCCTTTCTTAAAGCAATGAAAAATTCTTTTATTAACAATTAATTTACTGATCGGTTTCGGATTATTTCAATAAACAATAAATTTCGTCTTATATTTTTGTTTGTATTCTCAATAAGTCTGTTGTTTATTTGTTATATCTACCTGATATACCTAATATAAGATTTAAAACTAATCAATAAAATACTACATATTTACGAGGCATGTTAAGGCTGATAATGATATTAAATAAATTATCTTGTGAAAGCGGTAAAGGTAGGGTAGGAGTAGTTATAGAGGTAGCTGTAGGGGTAGGGGTAGGGGCATATGTAAAGGTAGTTGTACGTGTAGGGGTAGGGGTAAGGGCATGTGCAAGGGTAGTTGTAGGTGTAGAGGTAGGGGTAGGGGCATGTGTAAGGGTAGTTGTAGGAGTAGGGGTAGGGGTAGGGGCATGTGTAAGGGTAGTTGTAGGTGTAGGGGTAGCTGTCGGGGGATGGGTAGGGACAGGGGTAATGGTAGTTGTAGGGGTAGGAGTAGGGTATACCAAAATTATTATAAACCTTTCTAATATCTTACATTATTTTCGTTATTATAGAGTAAAAAATAAACTTATTTTTATTCTCAAGGACGAGCACCAAAATAAGGTTCTAAATTTTAGGTTCCTAACGCAATGCAACACATAATTTATCCTAAAACTGTAATATTTTAGTCTACGAACTTTTGTCATTGGAAACATATTTTTCTTACTACCTGTGTAGAACTTATAGATAAATCGTTCGTAATATTTTTTGCGTTAGCAGACTACAAAGTATGTATTTTTGAATCAATAATTATTATTTACACCTTACAATTATTCCCAGTTTACTAGAATTCATAACCTGAAAAACTTAATCGAAACCATTCATAACCCCGAGCATCGCCGGGTATACGTCAGCTAGTAGAAGATATAATTAATTAGCCACCCCCTACAGCCTCTCAATATACCTCATTTGGGTGTAATAGACAAATGCGATGAATGAGAGGAACCCCTGCTTACCTAGCCAGAGGTACTTATGGATCCTCGTGGTGCAGCTTTCCTTTACTCTTTTATTTTACCTTTAATTCTTGGAATTCACAAATATAGGATGGATGCAATAAATGTGAATAAGCGATAAAACATATATTCGACAAAATGTGAGGTTCTTTCTGGAAGGTTGCCCCTTTAACAAATAAAGAGGTTAGATCACTTACCTTCTCTATAGCTCAGTCAGCAAGTGACCTATTAGACGTTTTTCTTAGGTTTCTGTGGGATGAGTGTGATAAATGAGTTTCTGAATGACATTGGAAGGGTGAAATAAAAAAAATCCCTTTGTGATAAATAACCCTCATCATTATTATTACAGCAATTTCAATCTTATTATATGAACACCATAGAGTTTGAAGAGAGAAGAGGCCGGCTAAAATTATTTATATTTGATAAGATTATTATTAATGGTCCCCGGTTCAGAATCCATCTCCCACAATTACTCCTAGCAGCGCGTGTAGCCGCTCCAAGCCGATCCTAGCTTGGAGCGGCTACACGCTAATATAATGGTTCTCAAAAATACGGTAAATCGACATTCCTCTATCAGAGGAATTCAGACGGCTTTGCCCTGAGTGAGTCTTCAATAGATGAAGTTGGTCACATACATCAAATAGAATAAAGGTTCCTCCTCTCCAAGGTGGCCTAAAAGCACGCCATCAAGCATTCTTTGTTTGTTACACTCATTATTTCTATATTTATCCGCTTTCATTAATGAAGTAAAGTATATAATTGTTGTCTTTATCAATTCTGGTACACACAGCTCCATATTACTATCGAAACTCTAGTTTAAATTATAATCGGCTTATCTCCAACATTCTTTGGTCGGCGGGACGTTGTAGCTGGAACACGGCGACTGAGGATATTCACGACTGCGAAAAGTCATGGCTTCTGCGGAACGCCTGGGCTGATGGTGCCCATCTCGCGAATTCACTCATTACACAATCGTGAGCGAGGTCGACTTGCTACGGAAGTCGCCCCTGAGGTCGAATGGACAGGACCCTGGACTAGACTCACTCGATTCCCGGCCTGAACTGGAATTACCCTGCGCTCTGGGACCTCTTCGGTCTCCATCCGTGGTGGGGATAGTTTCCGTTTCTTTCACCGGGCAGGAAGCTTTGATGTGTTCGTCCGTGTTAACGCACTCGACATCCTCTGTCCGCATGTATTGTCTTGTATTGGCCGGAAATAGTTCATAGCGTGTGTACGCGCACCCTTGATGATTGATAACTGCTGAGTTGTGTTTCATGTGTGTGATATAAAGTCAGTTTCTTCCTTATATAGTAATCCTTTTGACCTTTGGATCTTATTGGTCAAGATTATATCTTGACCAATAAGATCCAAATCCCAGCATAATATATATGCTGGGATTTCTAGTGGTAGTCAATAGTTTTTCTCATGTATGACGTCTCATACCATGGGGTATATTAGAAAAAATAGACCTTTCCCCTGAACATAACAAAAAGCTTTGAGATTAAGCGAACCCATTGTTAACGTATTGGCAGCTCACCGCTGAGCTGAAGGTCACCCATGTGATTAGTAGTCTGAAAATGATTTTGATGAAAATTCACAGGTCACGACGCCATCAAAAGAACAGACCTCTGCCAAGAGTACAGATGCGTAGGCGACTATATCTTCGGGGCCGTTTGGAGAATCTTCAACATAAACTACTGTGAACAAAATATCAATAAGTTGGTAAGTGATTTGTATTTTCATATAAACATACATTATTTTTCTATTATAATATGAAGCGATAACTTTGTGAAGTGACATTCAGCACTTTCCTCCTGTAGTCTCTGTTCGACGTAAAATAATCATATTGCCAAAACAGCATGATATTCAAATATCCTGAATCCCCCCGCCCGTATTAACCGCCCTGCCTTTGGGTTATTTTTCAAAAAGTAGGTAAAAAAACATAGTTTTTTTTTCCACGTGCTTGGAGTATCACCGATTAGCGGCGTGACTTGTATAGGAGAATACGAAAACAACCAAACACATCCGTTAGCTTCGGCTTACCTCGGCATACTAAAAGCGATAACGCAGGAACGAACTTGATGTATACGACGTATCACGAACGTTTTGTGGGTTTCTGTTATCGTTATTTTTTACCCTGAACCTACAGGATACGGTTTGTTGCGTTCGGGCGATGATATAGCGGCCGTATCACGTACGTTCGTATGGGTAGGGCGGTTAATACTGCTCGAGAGCGAGTTGAAATGAATCCTATACTTGCGTTTAAAATTCAACGTCTATGGGACCATCTGTTCTAAAAAATACTTCATACATTTCCATACTCGTGGCGCTTTAGTGGCAAACCGTGGAAGGGTACAAACATTTAGGAATCTATTAGCTGCCCGGGTGGCGTATTTCCGTTTGCATGTTCAGTTGGGGACTATGCCATCCTGAAATCAGTACGGGTTTCTACTATTTGTAGTACGATATCTGGCTCCGAAAGAGGTTCATTTGAACGCCAATAACACACGGGTTTCCATTTGAGTGTTCAGTAAGCGAAAGTAAAGTAATGCAAAGTGATAAAAACAATTAATTATTACATCATTTTATACACATAATAGGTTTTTACGTTGGGTTCTTTTTTTTTTTTTAATTGCCTGTTTTTGAATAAATATAACATAACATTAACATAATACAATGTATTCATATTCTGTGCATAATAAAACCCATTTTATTTTAACATCTTTTAATTTAAATGATGTGTCTATGTTGTATAACGGGAAAGTTGCAAAGTACCGGCCACCAAAAATATGTAGTTTTGAAAGTTATCGCCATTCCCACAACAGGTTTTATTTATTAATGTAAATCATTGGGAATAATGTATTCAAACCAGGGGATTTTCTGTTAAAAACATCATTTCACACTATTGTTGAAGTAGCCCAGGTCAAGGACGCTTGAAGATTTGTAGAAGCGATGGGCCGTCCCAAATAGGGTCAGAAAAAGAAGACGAGATTTCTAAGAGAAATAAATTAACTGAAAATTTAAAAATTCTTTCTGACAGACCCCGGAAGAGCAGCTAAGTTTTTTGATTCAAACCCTCGATGACATACACAAGAACACATTTGCCAACACTGCTAGTCTCGAGGGTGCCGCGAGGATGATCAGTAACCTTATTGAAATGGGCGACAGTATAACGATACCTTCCAGGATCTTCCAAAGTTTTGAAGCTTTAGTCAGCAGAGTGGAACTACAGACAAATGACAGTCAACTGAAAATTGTACTACCAAATATGGCCATCGTGATCATAGACAACGATAATTCCGATCCTCCTGTCATAGGAATAATTGTCGAATCGGCTGAAGTCGGTTCCCCTATTTACTCCGTGGATCTTTTAACCATGGGTTAGTATTTATAAATATAAATATTTTAACTATTCTAACGGTGTTATCATAAATGCTTAATGATTTAACAAGCTTTTTTGATAGTATCTTAATCTGTTAAAAATATGTCATGTATAGGAACATATCAATTACATGTCTAAATAAAATTATTTAAGTGCCCCACTAGTGATTATCTTTTTTTTTTCAGATTCAATATTTGAAGATTTAGAAAATATTAGCGTTTTGGTCAACGTCTCTTCATTGCTAAGAGCACATCCGAAATCACGACATTCCTTTGTAGTTTATCAAAATGCGGAAGTATTCAAACCAACGAAACAAATGCTTAGCGCGAGTATGAGAGACATAGTTAATTTCGTTGAAAACGAACACATTGACTTTATGATGCGAGTGCACAATAGCAGTACGGGGAACGTGTGTGCAAATGGGGATTCTACAGCAAATGGATTATATTGGAAGACTACGGGATGCCGACATCTCAAAGAGCTCGATATTGGAGGATTGGCTTTCTGCAGATGTAATATGTTGTCACATTTTGCCATTTTATCGACAGAAAATTTACCTACCGAAGACTCCGATACACAACTAGGAGAGAATGTAAGATATATCAGAATTGTTTTTTAAAATATTGGATTTAGAAGTTGTGCACGATTTTGGTATGAATCCATTTTTTGAACAGTAACTCCGAACAGCAGGTCCCGAGGAAAATAGTTTCCCTCAAGGCCTATGTCATCTTTCGGGATAATGCGTGGAGGGTTTCTTTAGAGGATAGGAAGGAGTGAAATCGGGTCTTGAGGAGACCCGTGTTGTAGGAGGGAGGAAACACAGAGGCCGGCAAATAATTTCACTGCCGAGCTGTTGAAGACAAGAACGAGTCGTAGAAGCGACCCGTTCCCATGTGACAAATGTCAACCATGTACAAATGTTGGGCGCGCATTTGGCGTGTTTTCCGACTGTGCACCGGTGCTGAAGGGATTAATGACGCTAGTTCCTCAGAACATCTTCCATTGAAATACCGGTAGAACAAGGACAGCATTCCCAACTGACGTCTGTGCTCCAATATTGCAGTCCTGTTAAGATAAGTGAATCTATCAAATGGACCACCCGTTTCTGCACAGAGTCAAAGGGTTTTTTCCGATATTTTGGGGCTCCCTTCTAGAAGTTTGTTTGTTTTCTAGATTATATTAAGTTGGAAAGATAATTGTATATATTTTATTTCTTTGTGATTAGTTTTCTTTTCCAACAGAATCCCATTGAACTGATTCAATACGTGAATGAGGTTATGAATTCTATGGTGGACCTTCCTGTCAGTACAACTAGTCTCGAAAATGCCGCTACCATGGTGGACAGTATTCTACAAATTGGAGAAAATGATACAATTCCTTCAGAAGTCTCAAAATATTTGGAAGCCTTAGTCAGTAAGGTGATTCTGCCAAAGAATCACAGTCAGACAATGACAATCAAGAAACGAGACGTGAACATTGCTATTGCCACTGCAGATAATTCGGAACAAAAATCTGTTGTTGGAATAAAAATAACTTCTGATCCAGACGAAAACTTGGACATTGAATTCATAACTTCAGGTATTTATTAAAAAATGTGTTTTATTTTGCGTCAGTAATTTTTCGGATATCTAATCTTCAGTTATCTATCCCCAAAGTATTAATAACTTCCTTATCACACATAATAAACCCATGTCTGATGGACTCGATCCATTTCACTCCGCTACGTGTATTTTCAGATGGGTATAATATGACTGACATATAAAACTATCCGGTCTCAATATACGAGTGAAACAAAATTTTTCAGTATAACTAACTAACTAACTAACTAACCATAACGCCGTTTTGCCGCAAGGGCAGGGATAGAGGACGGAGAAGTTTTTCAGTCATTCTTAATAATACCATCGTAGTTCGCCAAGAAGTAACTGACCCAAAAAGAGATACCGCCGAAAGATTTTTTGATTTGTGTTAATTTTTAAACTTTTCAATTATGTTAACGACGGCAATTTTTTTCAGATTCACGTATGGAATATTCTGATCAGGATGTTATTCTGGTAAATGTGTCATCAATCCTAAGCAATCAACCGGCTGGCGGCGAGCAGCTCTCATTCATAGTCTATCGGAACGACAGAGCCTTTTTAAACGGCAACGATCTGAAAAAAGTGAACAGCAAAGTCATCAGCATACAAATGAGAAATATTTCGACACTTGGTCAAAATGAATACGTAGATTTACATTTTAAAACTAACGAGAGTAAGGAAGGGAATGAAATGGAAAAGAAGGAGTGCGTATTCTGGGACTTTGGTTTGGGATCCACAGGTCAGTGGTCTACTGAAGGCTGTGAGTTTCTAGGAGTAACCGCCCTCGAAGGCTGGGAAACCTGTAGATGCTATCATCTCACACACTTTGCCCAGCTTATAACCACCGATGGTGACCATATCGAATATAACCTCGACGACCAGGATGTTAGCAAATTTCACTATCAAATGTTGACATATATTTCTTTTTGTGGCTGCATTTTGTCCATCGCCGGCCTGTTTATTGTTGCCATCACAGGCTTTGTATTTAAGACCTGGAGAAATGTTTTGGTTCACAAGCTTTGGATGAATTTAGTTGCCTCAGTGGGAATCATGCTAACCAATTTCTTGTTTATTTCTGTACGTAACTTTAATGACACTAACCTAAAAACTTGTCTTTTCTCCGGAATTATTTTACATTACTCAGTTCTTTCATCATTTTCTTGGATGTTTGTGATAGCTTTTTTCTACTATCAAATGACAGTTAAGATCTTTAAATCCATGGTGTATTCTGAAAAATCCACGTTGTTCCTTGCTTTAGCTTTTGGGTGGCTCTTTCCATTGATACCGATAACCCCCCTTCTGTATTTTAACTCTGAGAGCTATTCAAACCATTTACTTAATCATGAATTTTGCTATCCCGATGGAAACGGTTTTTGGCTAGCAGTTTTTTTACCTATCGTTATATTTGTTATTTGTAACTCGGTACTTCTTTGTTGCATTCTTTATTCTATTGAAGTTACCTCACGCGGTGTAAATGCAAGTACACGATTGGAAAGGCATTTTGTACGCGATATTAAACGATTCACGTTCCTTTTCTATCAATTTGGGCTTATTTGGATATTTGGGTTATTTTCAGAACACTTAGTAATGGCCTATCTATTTTGTATAACTGTTTCTCTTCAAGGGTTAATGCTGAGTTACATTTTTGTTTTAGGAGACAGAAATGCAACGAAGCTATGGCTTTTTAAATGTAATATCTCATCAGGTGAAGAAACATCATACGTTAAATCTGAAATATCTAGCCCATGTAATAGTAACCTTATGAAGAAAAACAAATCTGATGGCAAAATATGTGATCGGTGGCGTCAATTCGAAAAATGCGGTAAAACATCAAATTCCACCAGGATTCCGGTATGCAATGAAAGAATGTGCTCATGTGACAAGTGTTCTGAGGAAGCATATATTAAACTATTGGCTTGTGCCAAGGCCGAGTTACTTTAATATTTTATAACCAAAAAAAATAAAAACGACGTTGAAAACATTGCCATAACAGTTTGGTTTTGAAAATAAAAGTGTTGCGCTTTCTTGACTGAGACTACCGAGAAAGCTATCGTTGTACTGGGAGCATAGCTTATAAACTACGCCAATAGGAATCGATTAATCATCTTCGTTCAATGGAGTCATGTCATCGTTGGAACATGCAATTATGGACTTGCATGATTAATTCTACATTATATTGTAAACATATTCCACAACCGATCCCGGGCGCGCTTCCTCGATTGGGAGCATTGACGAGGAATATACTGAAGGTGGTCACATTGGACCGGCCGACAAGGGTAGCTGGCTTACCTACCCGTTTCCCGCTCATCTCTATTCTCCCGTACTTCAAGTTATACGATCCCGGGCGCGCTTCCTCGATTGGGAGCATTGACGAGGAATATACTGAAGGTGGTCACATTGGACCGGCCGACAAGGGTAGCTGGCTTACCTACCCGTTTCCCGCTCATCTCTATTCTCCCGTACTTCAAGTTATACGATCCCGGGCGCGCTTCCTCGATTGGGAGCATTGACGAGGAATATACTGAAGGTGGTCACATTGGACCGGCCGACAAGGGTAGCTGGCTTACCTACCCGTTTCCCGCTCATCTCTATTCTCCCGTACTTCAAGTTATACGATCCCGGGCGCGCGTCCTCGATTGGGAGCATTGACGAGGAATATACTGAAGGTGGTCACATTAGACCGGCCGACAAGGGTAGCTGGCTTACCTACCCGTTTTCCGCTCATACTTCAATTTATACGCATCACTTGTTGATTGTAATTGAGAGGATGCACAAATTATTAAAATGGCCAAAGACTTTTATTTAGAAATTATAAATTTATAAATAATAATTGGATGATTTGTATAGTGCTGTTTTTGTAAAAAATCACCTTAATGGAAGTTGAATTTATCCAAAGTGATTGTACTTAAGTGATTACGACAATGACACTTGTTTTTGTTTATTTTTGTATAATCATTCTGGCGCGAAATTGGCAGTTTGTTATTGTTTTGGTGTTTTGTTTACGTGGATACAAACTGCGATAGAGACGTTTTTGTTCAGTGTTCCGTAAACACCCACGTCTGAGATTGACGCTTTATGTGTAGTGTGAATATTGTTAAGATATAAACGTTTATATTTGGCAAATTATTTCAATATCGTGCACGAAAATAAGCCAGGCGACACCACCGCTGCCATTTTCTTTTTAACATTTGGCGCCGGGGATGTGAAATTTGTTTGAGACACGTTTTCTAAAATCGCATTTCGAAAATCATCGAATGCCATCGATTTTGATTTATGCAAAAAAATAGACCGCCAAAATGCACGTTTTATTTTATTTTGAATATTTCAGGCACAAACATTTATTTTTAATTTTTTTATTTACATTTTGCAAAAAAAAAAAATACAATACATAAAGTCCCGAAAAAATATTTTCGTGTAGTTTGTCTAACGGGAGCTTATTATTCAAACTCGAAATTTACAGTTACGTTTACATATATAAAATAAAAATAAAAACACGAAAAAAGCATATGTAACATTCTTAAAACAAGAATCTCTCACTCAAAAATATTTCTACAAAAAAAAAAACATTAACGACAATAATAAATCATGAATAAAATAATATTTCCTTGTTATCTAATACAAAAAAGCTTCTTTCAGCTAGCCAAGTTTTCAATATATTTATTAATTGTTTAGTTTTAATACAGTTTTTTATTTTATTTCAGCGGGTAACATATAACAATATTGTGCTATTATGTACCTTCCATTTCCTAATTTTAAGAGTCTACAATTTGTGAGGGTATGCATGTGTACTAGTGTAAAGTGTTTATCTGCATGTACTCGTACTACTAAATATTACACTCTTGCGTTTATTATATCTTATTTCTATCAAACTCACTTACCATGACAAAACATTAAAATGTTTTGTCATGGTAATCAACAAAATACGTACATTTTTATTTTTATGTAGTTTATTTCATCAAATGCATAAATTATTTTACAGATGTTAGAGAACTTTAACTATGACGTCACGCATACCCTGCTACATTTATAGTGTTTGGGCGGGTTTTGAAAAATTGACGTTTATTTTAATTATGAAAGAGTCATTTATAACAAAAATACTCGTAATTAAGTTATAAGGTATTCATAATTTATTTATTTTATGGCTGGGGTTCCCCATTTATCTACAAATTTATAAATTTGATTTTTGTTATTAATCTATACAATCTTAATGTAATAAAATGGTTATGGTACTGTGCATGTCTCACTAGGAGAACCTGTGTTGATAGCAAGCAAAGTTTACAGAGTTTGCAAAGTTTACAAAGTATACAAAGTTTACAATTTACAGTATAATGTTATGTTAAAAAGTTTGAAGCGTTAATTTAACATTGTATCATACTTGTCTTGGCTAGTGATCCAAATCTTGGTGTTCAATTTATATTTATCATAATTTGTGTTCAGTCTAATGGCCACTGGAAGTACATTATTTAGTTTTGTTGCAAACTATCTAAAATTAAATTAAAATTTATTTATTAATTGATAAACTAAAGTTCTTAAAAACTTAAGACAAGATTTTTGTGCATAGCGCTAAGGGTAACAATTATTTTTATAAACAATAATTATTATTATTTTTATAAACAATAATTATTATTATTTTTATAAACAATAATTATTAATCTAAAACACTCATCCAAATTGAAAAAACCTTCCGAGCAAAGATAAATATCGCCGGCAGGACTCGAACCCGCACCCTTCTAATGTCCGGTCAGATGCTCTACCGTTGAGCTACGTCGGCTTATCGGCGGCACAATAATGTTATAATTTGTCTATTATAACATTATTGTGTTCAATAAGCGCCCTTGTGGTGATTTTCTCACGAAAACGGCGCTATAGAAATAATCCATTTATTATGTTTATCATTTGTCTATACTTGACATTATTATTTTTTTAGTATTCTGTATACTCCTGATGAGGAAATCTTCGCTTTCTAAACATGTTGATATGTATATATTAATAAAGTGGTGAATACAAAGTAATTTTAATTAATTTGTAAATATTGTTTAATTATATGTTTTTCATATTTGTATACACTGACAAGTTTATCATTATTACTGATAATTAAAAAAAAAATGCTTACAATATTTTTAATTAAGGTTCTTAAAGATAGTTACAAAAAGTTTACACAGTAATAATTAATACTCTAATAATACATGGAGTAGATACATTAGATCACCATACTAGGCGACTGCCTGTTTCATGGTGACCAATGGAGTATAGTTACTTTTTATAGTTACTTTAGTATATGATACGCACATACACTGTCCATTCATCTGGATATATGGTGGAAAAAATCCACGTTGTACGTATTTCCCGCTTAATCCAATTAAATTGTTGAAATGAACATTGCATTATGTTAAATAAATAAATAAATAATAATAATATTAAATGTTTATTCCAGTATTTGGGGAGGTTAGTGCAGTCCCACACATTCCATATAAAATATACATGCAATAGTTATAAAAAATATATAGATATATACAAAATATGTACAAGAGAGACAGTAGTAAGGTGATACATCACATATAAAACAAAAATTAAAATAAAATAAAGATTTAAAAAAATTAATAAATAAATAAATAAGAATAGAACTAAATAAGTATATGAAAATCCTTTAAGGTACTGCGGCATTTATATTATGAGGGGACAATATATTTGTCCGGTATGCGTCGATGCTGGAGGCTGGACTGAGGCGGGATTCCATGATGAGGATATTCCTGGAGCTGTTAACACAGAGATATTGTTGTCAGTCGATCGCGGAGCGTAATTTGTTCGATCCCAATAATTAAGATTGTGAATTTGGAATATAATCATAATTTCCATATTTTGATTTTACAACCACGGATGAAGAAATTAATATCCCGGTCGTAGGTAAAATTGGTTTTGCTAGATTCGTTTTTATGTGTTAATTAGGCGGTTCAATGTACAACGATCAAAGTTTTGAAGTACAAAAAAAAAAACAAGAGTTAAACATTCTTATAAGATTCTTCGATCCTCATAAAAAAATAAGGTAAATAGTTGCTCCCAACCTTTTCGAGGTTGGGAACCCTGTCCAAGCGTATGAAGCAATCGCCCACTAAAGAAACAAGAGTGACTTATGTAGCTAGTCAGTCGTTAACCTTTTAATCGGCATGCACCCAGTATACACAAATAGTATGTCCAAACTGATTGCGATACTAAATCTAAAGGGCATAATCTCTCACTTATCATCCCTTTCGCTAAAACAACATTTGGCCAAATAAATTTTATAAACAATAATTATTAGCCTGAAACACTCATCCAAATTGAAAAAAAAACTTTCCGAGCAAAGATAAATGTCGCCGACAGGACTCGAACCCTTTACAAGCCTTTCTCATACTAATAAAGTTGGTTGTTTACAGGTGAAATATAATAAAAAACAGTAATTATTGAATGAAACACTAGTATATATTGATTAACTTGGCGGGTTTGCGATAAGCCGACGTAGCTCAATGGTAGAGCATCTGACCGGCAATCAGAAGGGTGCGGGTTCGAGTCCTGTCGGCGACAGTTGAAATAATAAAATGGTATCATCAGCAAAACTGATTATGTTTTCTTTAATGGGAAGATTGGTGATATAATTTATATAGATAAAAACAGAATCGATCCCAATAAACTTCCTTGGGGTACGCCATCGTTTAATGACAATGGTTTACTTTTTTATAGGTTCTTTGTTATATCAGCCATTCCTATTTTTATAAGTTTAGCCGTTAGCATTTTATAACCTATTGTGTCAAATGTTTTTTGAGGTCTTTGTAGATCAAAATAAAGGCAATTTTTTTCACATCATCTATTTTTTATTTTTTATTGCATAATATTAATTATATACAATGGGAACTTTCACCCGCTAAGTCACTGCAGTCACCTGTCAGCAGAAGTTTAGTTCAACAATATTATATAATTCAACAATAAATAACAATCATCATACAAATGTAGCGCAATAATAGAACAATATAGGTGCATGCATGTTATGGTTAATGTACACAAGTTGGAAAAAATATTTTTTAAAATATGAAAACAGCATGACAGTTTTGTTATAGAGATAAAAGACTCCGATTACATTATACCGATTTAAATAATATTATTAAAATATCAAAATAAAAGAAAGTATTAAACAAATTGAGTAATAAAATTTAGTATTACAGTTTTGTTACAGTGAGGACGGACTTAATATAATAGTAGCACTTGAATAATTTTAAAGATACCCGCAGCTATGAAGGAGATAAAAAGTCAAAGAAACCATGATATTTCTTCAATAGACGATGTAAGAAAGAGCAAATAGCATAAATACAACAGATATCAAGGAGCTATATAATCAAAGAGACCGTCATATTTGTTACAATCAATACACAAGGTCACTTTCCAAAAGCCAACACTTTAACATCGGTGAGAATTTCGTCATAAATAAATTGTTTTTAAATTCGTATTGCAACTTGTTAAATATAAATGGTACAATGTATTCAAGGGTTTGTTGACCATATTTATTTTGAAATATATCATTCTTATATTTTGTGTGAAACATGTATTATGTACATGATCCACCACTGCCTTATACGGACTCTCCGATATATGTTGGAGTAAAAAAATTTGCACAAAAGAGCACGAACAGGTAATATATTAATTGATTTGTACATTATATCAAAGTCTCCCATTTGCTTAAAAAACTTCCACTTACTAGAAACTTTATCTTAGCGTTTTGAATCAATTGTAAATGTTTTATGTTGATCTTACACGAGTATCCTCAAAAAGTTATACCATACCTTACGGTCGATTCTGCGACAAATAAATTGATGTTATAGTTTTTATAGACACAAAAAATTTTACTTCGTAGAGTCTTTTTACAATGGCTCGAAGGCGCTTACAGAGGTTGGAAATTTGTTCGTCCCATTTCATGTTACAATCCACCGTAACACCTAGATACTTATACTGGTTGACTAATTCGATTCTTGTAAACGCGCAGGGCTATATCTGTATTTTTATGGCTATGCTTCTAAAATTTGGCAATAGAGTACTCACATTTCCCCCAAAACCATATTGGGATGGTGATAATATTTAATTTTTTTCCAGAAATTGAACAATTGGCTTTTTCATGACAGTTTCCAAGATTTTTTAAAATGACGTTAAGAGACTTATAGATCGGTTATTATATATGTCCCTTTAGTTTCCATCTTGAGAGATGTGTATAAGTGTGGCTTTTTTTAGACAAGTAAGGAAGACACTTTAAATATAGAAAGATTAACCAAGTATGTCAAGGGTTTATTGTTTTCTAACTAAATCGGTTTTACCGATAATAGATCATTATTTTTAAAAATCCGTCCAAATTAGAACGGGGGGGGGGGGGGGAATATACAAAAACATTTAAATAAGTCGTAAAAATGGATTAACCCCAGTTTTAAATCGGCCTTGAATGCCGAAACAGCTGTCAAAATAATAAAAAAACTAAAGATACTTCAATAATAACATTACTAAATTTGATTTACATTAAATTTAAAAAAAAATTCTAACAATATCACACCATTATGATGACCTGGGGCGCTATTCCCGTTCTTTTTAAGGAAGATTCCTTAACTTTTTCCTTAGGGTTAAAGCCTTCTTACTTTTTTTTATATGAATACCGCACAAGAGTCCCAAACTGCTCTCAACCACCTGGAGCCAGCGAGACTATGGCATTCCCAATTGGGGAATGTTGTGAGGCTGAAGGTATTGGGAAGGGGAAGGCGAAGGGGGAGAGGAAGGTGGTGAAAAGGGGAAAAAACTTAACTGCGGTTCCGGTTCTATCGGATGACAGCTGTCAGCTGAATTCAGCGAACGACATTCATAAAAAAAAATGTCGATATTTGCGATGTTTTAACAAGAGAAAATCTCAACATTTGAGATGTTTTAACGAGAGAAAAACTCAATATTAAGTATGTTACCAATTACGTTATTATTTACTTTAAACATAATTAGCTAGTAAACATTATATAGATGTTGACATTTTCGACAATTCACGTCAAGCATTGAAGAGCGTCGGCACAAATTCAAATGTCACTTTTAGAACTAGAGATAAAAAAGGTCATTACTATCTAATGAGGTAGGTACCCTTTCATAAAACGTGATTCATCTTTAAAACGTTTATTTATGATATTTAAAATGTATTAAAATGAATTATAATATAATGTAATTGTTTATAAAAGTTTTAGTTCAAAATCTTATGTCACTTGAAGATATTTCATCAATTTGTGTATTCAAATAATCTCTTGACAATCTATTAAGGATCTTTTTACTATGTCTCACCGTAATTCCGCAGTTAATCAAGAAGTCTTTAACCCTAAGGTAAAACGTAAGGAATCTTCCTTAAAAAGAACGGGAATAGCGCCCCTGGTTTAAATTATACCAATCCTTTTCTAGGTATTTACGGGACAGAACGGATAAAACTGTGATAAAGATAATTTGATAGATATGGTGTTTTCTGTTTGATGACAAAAAAATGTTTTAATTCATTTTATACGAAAAACGATGAAAATGCCAAGTTTTTCCTCGTTTTATTTTTAGAAGGTATTTTCCGATCTTCAATACCGTCAAATGGGGTTACTTTGCATATTTTTCAAAAAATTTTATCCTTAACAAAAAAAGATATAAATTTTTTTAAGAAAACGTATATTGTATTCTATTTAATTTATTTATTTTTAGTTTGGATAAAGAATAGCATTATTTGTGGTTTATGAATGTAAAATTATGAAAAAAAGAAAGGCCAAAGTAACCTCGGGTTAGGGTTTCGTTGCTCTGACCACCTCCATCAAAGATCTTGTTCATATAGTGTTTGGTTTGCACAGGTATACCTGGCCAAATGTTTGTATCTGATGGTCACTTAAAAACATTTTACCTAAGAGTCATTTGTGAATAGTTATTAGCTCGTAGGCAATCTTACCCTCTGGTTCACGTTGTTCTTTAGACATTTTAGCTTTTCAGGGTTGTACGTAACAGTAAAAATTAATCGAGTATTTCAAATATATTAAGTAATTTAGGTTTTTATACGGCCTTGATTCTAACTTCGGTTTATATTTTTAAGGCATTTTAACTAGACGTGTAGTGAGGTACACTGAAAAATAAAGTAACAACGTTCGTTTAAAAAAATATGTATTTTACTTGTAGCAAAATTTAATATTCTAAATATTAATTATTAAAACAGCTGTAAATAGTTACTTTCTATAATTTAAAGTACAACACCTATTAAAGTTATACGTAATAAAACTTTAAAATTATACAAAAATATGTACAACAACCTGTGTGACAACCGTGGCGTAGGCAAAGTAACCCAAAAGCATTTTTTTTTCATGTACTACATTGCCTAGTGACTTATGTAGTATCAAAACCAACCAATTTATTCCCAAGTTATATAGTAGATGTTTACCTTATACATTTTTTTATATACAAGTTAAAGTATCGAGAAATCACTCTTCACTCTGGAATGTCAAGGTTCTCTAAAATGGTGCAAAACTGACATGAAGTGAAGTTAGAAACAGTTTGCAGTATTACACGTTTTATCATAAAACCCTTAGTAATATCATACATAAAACATTGATATATACGTTATAAAAGTACTGAGTGAGCAGTTTTATAAAAATAAAATGGACTAGGCAAATATACTCATGGAAACTCAGCGTAACCCCATTTGACGATTATAACATATTATGATTCTTGAAAAAAAAACATTGTTAGTGAGGGTAGCGATAAAATGATGTTTTCTATTTATGTCCTGATCAGCGTCCTCATATAGGAGATAAGAACGTCCCCACTCATGTTTTTTTTATACAATAACAAAATAATATCCCACCGGCTCTCTTAGGCCACGAACCCAAACTGCCGTGAGGATGTTAGCGGAACCCCAGTACCATCCCAAATATTTTTATTGTAATTATTTATTTATTTAGATATAAACAATACATTTTATAACAAATGACATAGTAGGGATACAAAAATGTGTATAGTTAAATCATCTAATTATTACGTATGTCCATACAATAACTTATTATTTTTTTCTGGGATTAGAATGCTACTAATCTAATGAATATATAAGTAACTAATAATAACAAAAAGAAAGCATGTGCGTGGAGAGATGATGTGGAGCAGTGTAGGGAAGTTATGAAATCGAGAATTGTAATTGTAGTCAGTTTTTGCTTACTAGTAACTTTACCATGGCGTTTTGAATCAGCCGTAAATGTTTTATGTTGGTCTTACACGAGTATCCTCAAAAAGTTACACCATACCTTACGGTCGATTCTGCTAGAGACAAATAAATTAACTTATATTTTTGTACATACAATTTTACTTTGTAGACTCTTCCTACAATGGCTCAAAGGCGCTTACAGAGTTTGGAAATTTGTACGTCCCATTTCATGTTACTATCCACTGTAACACCTAGATACACATACTGGTTGACTATTTCAATACTTGTACACGCGAATGGTTGTTTGGTATTATCGTGAATGCAATCAACGAAATGGGATATGATTACAGGTGCCTCGCTGTACTTTGCATGTGAGGATCTTATATGCATCAATTTCGTTTTTTTACCATTGATTATGAGACGAGTCATGTTAACATTTAGTAAAGAAATAAAATCTCGCTGAAACAATTTTATTGCAATATTCCAATTTTCATGGGATATTACAGGTACCCGTATCGTCAGCGTATCCATAATGTTTAACAAATGTGACTTTTTTGTGTACTTTCTACTTAATATTTTTATACCTTATTTTGAGGATTTAACATTGTGGAAGCATACTCCAGTGGACTTCTGACTAAAGAACAAAATACACTTTTGAAAACATTGCTTATTCTTAAGAAGAAACCAGGCATCTTGTAGGATTTTGATATAATTTGTTGGATATGTTTATCAAATATTAATTTGCTGTCTAAGTAGATACCTAGATATATACATAAATTCGGAGATTGTAAAGGTTTATTAGACAAGTTGTAAGAATACGTAAATTTATTTTCATTACAAGTGAAGGTAATCGAGTTGCATTTGAATATACTTTAGGACAATATTGCCTCAACATAACTTACGGATATATAAATCGTCTGTCCCTTCAGATATTATCATCTTAATTAGAATAATCTCGTGCGTGTTTTGATTAAAAACCTTTTGTATCTATCTTCTGCTTGATTATTTCACACCGAATCGGTTTCACCTTATCATGGGTATCGTCAGAATGGCACAAATAAAATTTAATCTATCCGAAGGTCCTCGACATCGTTTAGTTTATTTCCATATCCTGATTTTGAAAATGATCTAATTCCATAACTGTAGTTGTATCGAACGTGTCTACGGAGTGGATTAATTTAAATAGTGTTAACTTACGGATTTGGCGGGGAAACGCGGGAATGCGGGAGAAGGAGAGGAGGAAGGTTAGGTAGGAGAATTTGCGGGAGACAGTGTGTGTGTGTGTGTGTGAGTGTTTACCCTGAGAGAGGTTTCTTCCAGGGAGCTCGGCTCGGGACCTACGACTAGCTCAGCATCGGCAGGCCTCGGAGCTCTTCTTCAGGATCGTGAATCGACAGGCAGTCTTATAATTGGGAATTGACTCGGAACTTTATCAATTTAAACACTCAGATGCTTTCAAAACTCAGTGGTTTACTCGGTAAAAGGGCACAGACATAGTAAGATTACACAAGGGGAACAGGCTAATCTAAATATTACACGAACAATGTTACGGGTAAATTCTCTGATTCTCTCTGGAATATTCTACGAACGGCATACTTAAATGTGACTTGAAATAGAATTACAACACAAAGAAAGGGGAATAAGCAAGATACAGCTCACGGTGGGGAATGATGTGGCTCGGCCATGGTGAAGTCGGACGCCGATCGTGTGTCCGGGTAGTAATCCGTGGTCAGGCCCACAGTGAATGGTGCACCTCGGGGAGGTTGTTGTCAAGGCCAAGTCCACAGAGAGAATGCGGGAGTGTAGCGAGCGTGCGGGAACCGGAACTCGAGTAGGAGTGGTGTTTATTTTTGTCGCTAGGGGTGCTAACCTAACGAGTGGCTAGTATTTATGGGATATTTGCGTTATGTAACACATTCCCCCATGTCACGAAAAAAAGCGCCGTGGTAATGAAGCTGTAGGACTAAAAAAATCCTCTAAAATGCACCGTTGTTACAAGATTGAGAAAGCAGAGAGAGAGAGAGAGAGAGAGAGAGGTCTAGCTATCTTATAAACTAGAGATGGGTGAATTACATAGAATGTGAGTGATGGGCAAACATACATGATTATGCACAAAGATCAACAAAATAATACATAGTTATGCAGAACAGTGATAACAATACATGGTTATGTTGAATAGAAGCAAAAATACATGGTTATGTTGAATAGAAACAAAAATACATGGTTATGTTGAATAGAAGCAAAAATACATGGTTATGTTGAATAGAAGCAAGAAAAAAAATGGCTCTATGGATTATCATTGGTCTGTAAGCTAAGTTTCGGAGTGGTTTTGCGTTGTGGTGCGACGTGGGTTATTCACTGGTTTTATGTTATGACCTCACTGTAACCTGACCCTTTTGAGATAACACTCGGGTCAAGTAAAAACAAAAGTTCGGTGGAGTTTGAAAGAAGTTGGCGGAGAGTTATCATCACAGAGGTTTGGAGAAATAAACAGCAGTAGAAGGTTTGTGGTTTGCGAGTTGAGCCAGAGAGGATTCCTTATGCCAGGTGGCGAGGCAGGAATATGGTTGATGATGTTCCCAAAGTGATGTGGTTGTATATGGTGAATATTGCACGGCGGCAATGTTGGTAAGTCTTGACAGTTATGGTGTGCAAGATAAGGGTTGTGTCCATGTCTAGCGTGACAAAAGACGACGGCTGGCTTCTGGTATGAACTGGAACGGGTCTTGGTAGTGATAATGTATGCAAGACAATGATGAGTCTATGTCTAGCGTGACAAAAGACGGCAGCTGGCTACTGATGAACTGGAACGTGTCTTGGTAGTGATAATGTATGCAAGACAATGATGAGTCTATGTCTAGCGTGACAAAAGACGGCAGCTGGCTACTGATGAACTGGAACGGGCCTAGGACTGACATGTCCAAAAGGTCGTTTTGAAAGTGTCTATGTATTATGAGACAACTTGGTTCGCAACTACACGTACGACTCCAGCTTGATTATGGTAGGCCGGGTCGGGTGTTTTTATATTTGTGGTTGAAGAAGATGAACCTCCGTAACAGTTTGTGGTGATGGGGTGAAGTTCTGCTAGGCTGGTGATGAAGAAGGCTGCTGGGCTGATGATGAAGAAGGCTGCTGGGCTGATGATGAAGAAGGCTGCTGGGCTTCTTTTTAGTCCAGGGGGAAATTATTATTAAAACAAAATTCTTGAAGTTTACCTGCCTGGTAGACCAATGATGCAAAAGGTTTGGAGAGAAACAAGTGTGTTGTAAGAGAGAAAAGAACGTAGGTTAACCGCGTTTAGAGAATTCCAGAGAGAGAGAGAGAGAGAGAGAGCAAACAAAAAAAAGGAAATAAACAACTGAGCTGAGAGTCTTAAATTATATACAATTATCAGTATCCAGCATCAAGAGGTGACAATATATAGTCCATTCAGTGCAGTAGCACTGAATACATATCCACTGATACAAGAACTGAGGCTTGTACGTAATTACACATATCTTACTTGAAAGCAATTGACCCTTTGTGGTCAATGTAATCGCTGAGGCGGTGACAATATATTACTATCAAGGTAAGATACTTTGAGGGGGAAAGTTGAGAAAATAATTCATGGATGAGGTTTGACCTATTTGACAGACGTTATGCTGAGAGCGTAACGTACAATTTCCAAATACATGAATAATTTTATTTCACTTGGGTGACAAGGAAATTGAGTACAGAAATCTGCTGTGATCTGGCTAGAGTCCAGGTTCAATCTCTTGGGGAGAATGAAGGAAAGTAAATACCAGGGTTCTGAACTCATTACATTTGTACAAATGAATGATGATTACAGAATACACAGTTATACAGAACTAGTCTTTCGCGTGTATTTGGCGAAAGGCTAGGGGTCGTTTTAATCTTCTACACGTTTGTGGAAAATGACAGACCCTTGTTCAAATTTCACAAACCTAGGAGTTTTCTTATTCGTTTTCTAGACAACGAGTTACAAGTTTTATACAAATATCACAAAATATCAAACATTTAGTTCGATAGACAACAAATGTGGCAAACTTTATTTCAAGAAAAGCCAAAAGATATTATGTCGTTCGCACGAATCACGGTGAGTTTTATAACGTCTTCACGTATCATGGTGAGTTTTATTACGTCTCCACGTATCATGGTGAGTTTTATTACGTCTCCACGTATCATGGTGAGTTTTATAACGTCTTCACGTATCATGGTGAGTTTTATAACGTCTTCACGTATCGCGCAAAATTGAACGATTTGCAAGGGTGCCCAGTATTGAAAAGACGGTAAAAAATTAGGAATTTATGACAAATTACTGAAACAAATTTACCTAAATGTCAACATAGTTGACAACAAGAGTGATTATGACGACTTCTCGTATCATGGTAGATATTTTAACGTTCACACGTATCATGTAATACAACAATTACGTTCAAAAGGTACCCATTTCAATACAGACGGCGAGGTTAACATTAATACCATATATTTAATGATTGAATTAACAGTCCTTAACACGGCGTAAAATGTACATTTAAATAATACAAAAAACAAATACAAAAGAGACCTAAATGGTTTTAAAAACTCTAATTGTAACGAGGGGAGCAAAGTGATGGTAAAATATTACTTACACAGAGCAAGGTATTTTGCAGAAGAGACCGAATTGGTTTTACTTACTCTTTTGCCAGAGAGTTACTGTGATGACTTAGTTATAGGGCTAAGTTTACGCAGCACAAAATGAATTAGGGACAATACAAGACATGAGCCTAACAAGGAACATATCACCATGGCTTATCCAAGACCACTTTAGGTTTTACATACTTGGAATAACAAGGCAATAGTTATACAAAGTAATTGTCATTAGTGAGGGGAACTGATCTTAAGATTGTTCATTATGCCAATGACGTTTTTCAGAATTGACGTGTCAGTGTCGAGTTCTGAAAAGTGGGAAAATTTAAAGAGCAATTAGGGTGAGCGCCATTCAATTTTGGAAAAATTGAAAAAACTAAACATTTACCCGTTATAACTTTCGTTCAACAGGTGTGATCTTCGAGTCAGAATGTTGATACCTCAGCGGGAATTTACACTTGCATTTGACTGAAAATCCTAACCAGAGTTTGGTTACTGTAATTGGGTGTGTAACAAAAGTCAATGACTTTTGTACGTATGTACTCTCGAGGAGTGAGATATTTGAACAAACAAAATGACAAAAGGTTGCACAAGAAAAGACAAACACAGAGATGAATTGAATATTTACACATGCCATGATGGGACGGAAACGTTGTTAAAGTAAGAGGGTAGGGTAACAACTCTGGGTACGCGTTTTCCCAGAAATAATTACCGACAACGAAGGTGATTTCCTCAATTTGAAGTGATCAGTTTCAAAAAGAAAAAAAGGTAACCGTCAAGAGTGAAAATGAAGAATGAAAAACAGAGATTGAAAAACAAAACAGACGATTGATTATATACAATTATGTTACAAGAGGAAAGGGTTACATCTGACACTAATGTAACTTCCAAAAATGCAAGGTTTTTTTTTTACATGTTAAATAGTGAATGTTTCTGCGACATTCGCAACATGTGGCAATTGTTGATTTTGCCAGTAAGGTATAGATGAGTTAGCATGGGATATGGTTTCTACTGTTTCCATATTTCCAGCTTTAACGATGTCCTTCATGTTGTATTTGACATAAATGTCAGATGGAGCGTATACTGAATCTGAGATTCTTCTCAGTCCAGTTTCCAAACGTAATCTTCGAGGGAAGACAGAGGTTTGTAGTTGTGGAGTGGTTGACTTTCCATTATGATGAAATTGGTCGTAGTTTATATTTAATTCCTCTGTGACCGAGATGGTATTCTTGTATTCTTGAGGAATGATTTCTCCTTCACCGGGCTGTATGGAATTGAAGGGCTGGGCCTTGATGTATTTTGTGTTGAAAAGCTGTGCGTATTTTATTAAAGCTTTCTTGGTTTTGTTTTGTGGAGACAGGTTTCTGTCGCGCAATGCTTGGAGAATTGTGTCTTTGTTTGATTGGTGTATGTTGGCGATGATACCCAAGGCAGGTGTGGTTTCCATTTTGCAATAAAAATTTAAAAAAGAAAGAGAAAAAAAAAAAAAAAATTTGACACTTTGAAAAAAGTTGAGAACTTCTGATTTTTCTAAGTGTTTGAATTTTAAGAAAAATCGGCCAGGGATTTGTTTAGGGGGGTGACATTTTTAAATTTCACTATCCACTTTTGTAACTTTTACTTAAAACTTGAAAAATTTTGTCAGGACTCTAGTTTAGAAAATGGTAATTTTTAAATCACTTAACACTTTGTTGAAACTTGAGGTTAATTGACACTAGGCCAATAATTGGATTTAGGGAACCGGTAATTGACAATCACTTCCTTGTTTATTGGTTTTATAAAAGAGAAACTCGAAAAGAGATAAAAATTCGTCATTAATTATTTGAAGTTTATTTTTTTTAGAAACACTGGCGTAATAGTTTTAACTTATAAATTTAAAGTACCACTTGATTTAATTGTCTTGAGCTTATTTTATTATTATAATCACTGTCAGAGGGTTTTTATTCACTTAATAAAGTATCACAATACAATATGTAAACACAATGTTACATATTTGCGTGAATTTTGAGGAAATTGAAGTAGGTAATCCTTGTTGTAAATTTAGTTGTACCTGCTGCTTATTGGGCAAAAGGACTTAATGGTGAAGCTTGCGATCTTATTTATTGAAAACAATTTAATTGTTAAAAAAACGATAGCAACGTAAGGGACGGCGCGAGTTGTTTGTTTATGGAACTGTCAAAAAATCAGCTGACTTGATCCAGGCAATTTAAGAGAAACAAAAAAAGGACTGTAAAGTTGCCTATTCTGTTAATTTGTAAGTTGGTATAGATTCAATCTTGCCAATTTGAGATGGATGCGGAACGCCGCGTTTGGAGGTGTGTTTATAACGAACTTCATATGTGTTATTCCCTTGAAGTTTCTAGGATTTTACCGCGCGTGTGCCGAACGTTCCCGATATGTGATTGCTGCGTCACGTGATATGAAATGCTTCTAGAACGTTTTGGCGCGTCCTTCAACGGTTTCCGGTCAAGCGTCTCGAAATTGTTTCCAGAACAATCTGGCGTGTTTTTTTTAACGGTTTTGATCACGTGTTTCGCGAGAAGCCACTCGAACGATTAGTAGAAAAAATGCTGTGGGAACAAATTTACAGGGAGAAGATACAATACAATATGAGACATTTACACCAAGTCTGAAAGCATTTTATGAGCATGAACTAGGTTTGCAACGAGAATAATTGCGGCAAGTTTAATTTATGGAGTCTGTTCTAATTCCCAAAGAAAGCACCAATGTTGGGAAGCCAGTGTTAACTTAGGATTTGCCAGTGTAATGCAATAATTTGCAATACTTTGACAAATGAAACACTCAGATGCTTTCAAAACTCAGTGGTTTACTCGGTAAAAGGGCACAGACATAGTAAGATTACACAAGGGGAACAGGCTAACCTAAATATTACACGAACAATGTTACGGGTAAATTCTCTGATTCTCTCTGGAATATTCTACGAACGGCATAGTTAAATGTGACTTGAAATAGAATTACAACACAATGAAATGGGAATAACCAAGATACAGCTCACGGTGGGGGATGATGTGGGTCGGCCATGGTGAAGTCGGACGCCGATCGTGTGTCCGGGTAGTAATCCGTGGTCAGGCCCACAGTGAATGGTGCACCTCGGGGAGGTTGTTGTCAAGGCCAAGTCCACAGAGAGAATGCGGGAGTGTAGCGAGCGTGCGGGAACCGGAACTCGAGTAGGAGTGGTGTTTATTTTTGTCGCTAGGGGTGCTAACCTAACGAGTGGCTAGTATTTATGGGATATTTGCGTTATGTAACAATAGATAAAAACATTTTTTTTTTATAACCAAATATAAAATTATAAATTATATTACCGAGAGCCGGTATTGATTGCACAACAAATGCAATACCGTACCGATACTGCACAACACGTGCAATACAAGCACATAATGTTCGACCGCGCCGCGCGCTATAAGTTGCTTACGCACAGCGATATATGCTCTCTTTTCAACCTTAAAACGGACAACGTCTCCTCCCTTGGATACCTTAACCTGCCGCTACCAGACAAGAACAGTCTTCTACAGCCAGCAACCGCTGACATCACCACCCGCTATCTTAGCGACTGACCATACTGGCTTGTGCCATAAGTCAAAATTCCAACTAAAAATTCCTTTTTTTAATTAATATTATTACTAATTTTCCTAACCTTTTACGAAAATTAATCTAATTTACAATGATAACTCTTCTGTACTAAAAGTGTAGATGAATACGAACTAAACAGAGGTATTTCACAATAATATTTTATTGATTCACAATTGTGACATATTTGGTATATCGGAATCTTGGCTTCTTGATTTTATTTTAGATCCGGAACTTGCACCAATAGATATTTTCAGTATTTTCAGACGGGATAGATCAAGTAACATTACTATTAGTAGCATCAACAACCAGGAAAATTCTCGTCTAGGAAATGGAGTGATGATCATAACTCACAAAAATCTAAACACATACCTTCGCGAAGACTTGGATTGTAATACTGAATGCTTCTGGGTAACTATTCCTCCATCTAACTATACCTTTAAACGTCCTGTCCGTGTTGCTTGTATATATTTTCTACAGGGTCGTGGATATGAAATTTCCGTCAGTTCATTTGCTTACTTGCTAACGTAAAAGATCAATCTCCCGAAGATATTATACTCGTACTTGGGGACTTTAATATGTCCACCATAATATGGAATACACATAATAATAATTCATTCTCGACACCTAAAAATTTGAATACTATTAGTTCCTCCCTTGTTGATACAATCCATTATAACATGCTCGCCAGGAGATTTAATAGGTGCAGTCCTCCGGTAAAAAAAAGCAACAAGCTTCGCAGATGTTCGCAGAGGGAAGGGTGCATGAGCTCGCTGCTTTGACGCGCCACAGAATAGCCTGGACGAATCAGCGCTACCGGAGATCGGAAAACACTCTTGTCCAGGCTGTCGCCCAGTGGCAGGGCGCGCCCCTACATCGTAGATGGAGAATTTCCCTCAGGATAATGTGCTAAATATGTTATTTTAATTCTATTTTATTTTTATTTATTATTTATACTCTATTTCTACATCTTGTATTTTTTTGTTATTATTGAAATGTATTCTTTTTATATGGCAGACAGAGTATTGTACCCACCGCTTTGTTCTGCTGAAATGAAGACATTATTATTATTATTATTATTATTCGGAATTATACCAATATAATTCGAAAAAAAAATACCAATGAACGAATTATTGACTTATTTATTTGTAATGAGGAATGCCAAGTATCTCGTGCAAGTAATCCTCTTATGAGCAAAGACTCGCACCATCCATCACTCAAAATTACATTACGAATTGACACGCTTCCAACTATTAATGCTCCACCCAAAAAACGATTAGAGTTTGAAAAATCTGATTATGATTCAATCAACCTACAACTATTTACGACAGACTGGTCATTTACTCACCAAAATACTAACGTTGATGAAGCAGTTGATACTTATTATGAAATCTTAAACAATATCGTCAACCAGTTTGTCCCTAAATGTTTCGTCAAATAGAAAAACATTTAATCTTGGTACTGGGCTTCCCTATTCCAAGTCATTAAAGAGAAGCAAAAAAACTGCACAACAAATGAAAATCCTTTGATAACTCTGTTGATTACATGGAGTTTGCTTTAAAACGTACACAACAAAAATTCTTACAGAAGCATTGCTATAATCAATACATCAGCTCAGTTTTTGTTTATAAAAAAAATATTTTGTTTCAATTCATATTTTTTCATTTAGGTATCAAAGTTTTACAAAGCTGATAATAATGTTTTTATTTATCCTCCTCACTAGGGGTTCCTGTGCTGAGGCGGACGAGGTTTTATTTTAAATCCTATTGTTTTTAAGCTCGTGCGTAGTTCTTTTCAAGATGCTGGATAACTTCTGTAGAATCTAATATTCAAATAAATAATAAGTAACTCTGGAATAACTCAAAAAGCAAAAATAAAACAAATGGCACCCCACAAGTTATGTACCTTAAAGACGAGCCAGGCACCGGCCCTCATCAAGTGTCCCAATTATTATCTGAACACTTTCAGTCCACCTACGTAAGCGATATGGGCACGAATGAATATTCTAGTTTTTTTTCAACAGTGATTTGAAATATTAATTTTCTAATGTGAAATCCTGGTCAAATTTTGCATTTTTCCTCAAGTTTTTCAAAAGTGACTAGTGAAATTTAAAATACCCGTTTCAAAAACAAATCCCTCGCCAATTTTTTTTCCAATCTAACACTTGTGTAAATTTTTTTTTTCTCTTCTCTTTCTTTTCTCAAAATGGAAGCCCATTCTACCTTGGGTATCATAACCAACATATACCATTCAAAGAAAGACACAATTCTTCAAGCATTGCGCGACAGAAATTTTGTCCCCGCAAGACAAAACAAAGAAGTCACTGATGAAATACGCCATACATTTCAACAAGAAATACATAAAAGGTCTGCCCTTCAATTCCATAGAGCCTGTTGAAATGAAAGTCATTACCCAAAAACACAAGGACACTATCTCGGTCGCAGAGGAGCCAAACGAAAACTACGACCTATCTCAATGGAAATTGAAATTTAACGGCTTAACCAGCGTAGAAGAGTTCATTGACAAGGCTGAAGAAACTGCTTCGATAAGAGGAATTCCCATAGAAATTTTACACAAAAATTTCATAGACCTCATCACACCAGAATTGTTTCCCTGGCACAAAATCAACAAAAAAAAATGAAATCTTGGTCTGAGCTCAAGTCGGCCCTTGAGCTCAGCTTCAGAAAACAAGAAGCACAACATAAAATTAAACTCAACCTCCTGTCCATCAAAAAAAAATCCATGCGAAAAAGTAGCAAAATAAACTCAACGAGCTGAACTGCTGAACGACAAACTGACAACCCCTTTGCCTGATAGCGAACTTTTAGCAGTCGTTATTGATGGTATGTTAGAGAAATACGAAAATATCATCACATCACTAAAAATTTCTTCTCTGTTATAATTAAAGAAAGTATGCCTCCTCCTCGAAACATATCAAGACAGAAAGAAACCTTCTGAGAACCCACAATTTTTTTTTCGTCTTCTTTTAAACGCACTAGAATAATGGAAAATCAAGAACTCAGACCTCCAAAAAGACCCATTTCCCAGGCTCGTTCAACCACCTCGTGATAATCTGATGGAAATCTTCAAAAAATCAAAACTCAACAATGAAAGGATCGGTGTACAGGACCACCGATATATCAAACCTCCTGTAGATTTCTCCAAACCGCCTCCAAACTGGGATAAAAAGTCAAAAAAACTAAGGCACAACCTCTCCACTCTTCACTCTATTTCAAGGCCTAAAGAATAGACGGAGTGGTTGTCGCACGTAAAATACTTCAACCAGGCCTTGCACCTATTTTCTGTCAGTTGCAAACAAGCTCAGGATGGACGCCCATTTGCACAATTTTCAATCAAAAATGTATTTTTTTCCGGACTTTTGGATAGTGGAGCCTCCAGTTGCCTCGGAGACAATGCTCATCTGACTTTTATAAACAATGGATTCAAAATGAAGAACTAATCGCCGCTTGTCACAAGTGCTGACAATACAATTCAAACTGTTACTGGTTCTCTAGCCCTTCCTGTAAAATGTGGAAACAAGTCGGTTACAATTAACTTTCTAGGTTTTCCTTCCATTTCTCAAAAGTTCATTCTCGGCGTGGATTTTTGGAAAACGTTCGACGTTGCTCCTCAAGTGTTCAACTTCTGTATTGAACCAAACATTTTACCCCAAATCTCCGAAATTCGTACAATCATCCCGTATGAAAATTTAAATCCGGCACAAACTCTTCAACTAAAGGAAACCATCAACAAATTTAAATCAATAGCATTCGAAAAATGTGGTCTAGGACTAACCAACCTAATCAAACTTCATATCAAAACAAAGGGTCCCCCAATCAAACAAAGATATTACAATTTGGCTCCGCAAAAATTGAAACTTTTTGAAAAAGAATTCGACGAAATGCTAATCATGCATGTCGTATTTCCGAGCAGAAGCGCTTCGACCAACCCAACTATTCTTGTTACAAAGAAGGACGGATCTGCTCGCTTCTGTCTAGACAGTAGACGCCTCAACGCTTGCACTGAAGCAGACGCCTATTCCTTACCGCTGGTACATGTCATTCTTGACAAGCTCAGGAATGCCAAGTTCACTTCTTCCATAGATCTCTCCCGCGCGTCCTGGCAAATACCACTAGACACCGATTCTTGCGACAAAACTGCTTTCGTCGTACCAGGCAGAGGAATGTTCCATTTCACAAGACTACATTTTGGTCTAAAAAACTGCCCAGCGGAATTACAAAGGCTAATGGATAAACTGTTTGGACCAGAATCAGACAATAATTTGTTTTGCTATCTAGACGATTTAATCATCGTAAGCGACACCTTTGAAAAACACATCGCCATGTTGGAAAAAGTGTTCCAACATCTCAAATTCGCTGGCCTAACCATCAACCTAAAAAAATCAGAGTTCTGTAAATCTCGCCTTCGTTACTTCGGTTTCGTTGCCGACGAGAAAGGTCTAAGGACAGATCCAAACAAAGTTGAAGCAATGGAAAATTTCCCAAGACCAAAAAACGCAAAGGAAGTCAAAGGTTTCCTTGGTCTTGCCGGCTACTATAGAAGATTCATCAAAGATTTCTCCTCCATAGCAGCTCGTCTCAACAAAATCACCGGCACCCGTAAAGGTGTTAGCAACTTTTTTTGATCCACAGAGACCGAAAACGCTTTTATCACCTTGAAATCAGCATTACAATCCGCACCTGTCCTGAATTGCCCTGATTTCACATCACCTTTTACCCTGCATACGGACGCCCCCAATGTCGGAATCGGGGGAGTCCCAGCACAAGAATTTCCCGATGGCGAACACCCTGTTGCATACTACTCCCGTGGTCTAAATAAACATGAAAAGAACTATGGATCACCGAAAAAAAACTCTTTGCAGTCATGGACTCAATTCACCATTTTTGAGGCTACATCGACGGTAGCAAGTTCACTGTCGTCACCGACCACAGCAGTTTGAAATGGTTAATTTCTTTGGATAATCCCTCAGGTAGACTGGCCCGTTGGTCATCTCGTCTATCACAATTCACTTTCGATGTAATACACCGCAAAGGCGCCGATAATATTGTACCCGACGCACTCTCCAGAATTGAAATTGCTTCTTTGAATACCAAAACATATGTTCCCATTCCTATTACAAAGGACATTTGGTATTTAAAAATTTACAATGGTTGCAAAAATACACCCCAACTGTTTCCCAATTTTATCATAAAAGAAGGACAACTATTCCGCAATTGCAAACCTCCTCTGTCTATCCACGAAGATTACGCTTGGAAACTGGTTGTTCCTCTTGAAGAGAGAGAACAAATAATATTCGATAACCATAGCGCTCCTGACTCCATACATCCTGCCACTTTAAAACTTACAAGAAAATACCCTTAAATCATTATTGGCCCGGTTTTTTCAAACAAGTACGTGGTTATATTTCTAAATGCGATATTTGCAAAGCTTATAAACACAGCACCGCTCCTACTGTAAACCCAAACATGCAGACAGACCACTACAATCGCTATCCATGGATCTTGTTGGCCCTTTACCCAAAAGTTATGGCGGATACATACACATACTCAGCGTAGTAGACATTTTTACCAAATATTGCTGGATTTTTCCTTTAAAAAGGGCTAATGCAAAAACAATCATTAACCTCTTGGAAAAACATATATTTATACCCTATGGAACCCCACGAACTGTCATTGTAGACAATGGAAAGCAATTCATTGAAACGGAATTCAAAGAATTTCTGTCTAAATATGGAATAAAAACATCTTTTATAACACACTCTACACTCCACAGAATAAAACTAACGAGCGTTATAACCAAACCATCAATACAGCATTGGCAATTCTAGTTGACAAAGATCAACGCACTTGGGTGTAAAAACTTGGAAAAAGTTCAAGCAGCTATGAATAACGCGGTAAACCTCACTACTGGTTACACCCCTTTCTTTCTCAAACACGGTATGGAACAAATTGTCCATGGCTCTCTACATCGGAATATTGAATTTCCATCATCGGTCCCTTCATCTGAAAACCCTGTGGAAAACTATGCTCATCGTCTGGAAGGATTGTCTGCTATTTATAGTGAAGTAACAGATGCTTTATTACTGGCCCACCAGAAAAGTGAGGACAGATATAATTTACGCAAAAAAACATGTAACCTTTAATGAAAAAGACATTGTCTGGAGAAAAAATAACACATTATCTCAAGGCGCTCTGTATTTTTCTGCCAAATTGGCACCTAGCTTTATTAAAGCAAAGGTACTGATAAAAATCTCAGATTTGGTATACACTCTTTCTGACACGTCTGGTAAACACATATGCAATTACCACGTGAAGGACGCCCTTGAGGTGATTTTCCCACGAAAACGGCGCTATAGAAGTAATCCAATTATTATTATTATTAAGGACATCGTTAAAACTGCAAGTATGGAAACAATAGAAACCATCTCCCATGTTAACCCGTCTGTACCCTACTGGCAAAACCCACAATTGCCACACGTTGCAAACCTCGCATATACATTCATTATTTAATATTTGAGGAGCTCAGTATCAAAGTGGGACATAAGCCATTTGGATTATTTTGCAGTAGAGTGAGTTTCTTGTTTCGAATATGTAGGCATGAAATATCTGATATTTTTTCTACCTGCATAATCCTTGAACGTAAAGAATCACAAGCCATCAATAACATTCTACAATTTAATACTCTAACTAATTTATATTTAATTTTGAAAATGCTTATGTCTGCTTTTGATACTAAAACAAGCAATTGTCCGTTTTTGAAACACATGAACCTGTAAGTGTCTATTTTCGAAACAAAGTCTTACAAAGGTCCAAGGTTCATAATATGAAATTAAAGGCGGTTCAACTTCATTTTTAGGAAGTATATTTTTTTATACAGTTTGAACAGCTGCCACGGGATGTTTTTATAAAATAAATAATAATACAATTGAAAAGAAATAAAAATTTAAATGGAGTTTCACAAATAAAACTTAATAACAATAAGAAGACAACATTAAATTTGCAATTCCACTTCAATATTATTTTGCAATTCCACGTCAATATTATTTTGCAACTCCACGTCAATATTATTTTCAAACCATTCACATGGATAATCTTCTTCTGATGGTTGATTATTTGTCAAATTATTGTCTATTATGTTTTGTACCACTGCAGTGTTTCCATACACTTCCACTCTACACCAAAATGTTTACAGAGCAGATTGTCTACGTCATAAATATTTGGTCAAATCTTACACATAATATGCATGCAGAAAAGCATATTATTGCATATAATATCTTGCACATAAGATTCTTCCAGAAAATATTTCCTGATTTCTTGCACATAATATTATATCGATTGAACCACCCGCACTCCGCACATGACATTTGAACAAATTCGGTTGGTTTTAAAATCAAACAATAATGCCATTATTTCACTAGGAAACAATCCTAATTTTAAATATATTCATAAAAATAGGTGTATTAGTCTCATAAACGTAGGATTCAAAGTTCCAATCGTCGTATTTATACAAGAAAACCTCATTGAAATGAGCACAGATTTGAAATAGTATTACGGGTAAACTGACTTACTTTAACGTCTTTTCCTTTGCTCGTTTCCAATTTTCGGGGTTGATTACGCGCTTGCGAGCATTAGTTATCTCCATTTTATCAAATTTTAATCAATATAATGCTTTTAAACTTTAATAACACCTCAAATTTCTTCCTAAAACTGTCAACCTACTTTCACATTCAGCGGTTGGCGACTAACTGTCAAAATGTGTCAAAATAACAGCGGCCATGACACTTTTTGTGATGCTTTTGTATTGTATGTCCGAATTTGTTGCAAACATGAGTTGCAAGTGTCCACTTTGAAACAAAGTGTAAACTTTAACATGCGATTTCTTGTATTAAATGACCGTTTTTGATAGATTTTCTCAGTTATTCAGATAGAGAATCGGACATGCCACCATAATCAATCAAAATATGCATTTCAGAAAAAGTGGCTTATGTCCCACTTTGATACTGAGCTCCTCATTTAAGAAAACCTTACATTTTTGAAGTTACATAAGTGTCAAATGTAACCCTTGCCCCCGTGTAATATAATTGTATATAACCGATTGCCTATTTTTTTTATTTTTTTTTATCTCTGTTTTCATTCATCACTTTCACTCTCGCCGGATACCTTTTTTTTAAATTGATCACTTCAAGAGAAGGTAACCACCTTCGTTGTCGGTTGTTATTTCTGGGAAAATACGTACCCAGAAGTGCTTACTCTACCCATTACTATCACAAGTCCGTCTTATCATGTCATTGTACATGATCAATTTTGTCGTTTTGTTTGTTGTTTCTTGTGTTATCTGTTCACGTGTCATACTCCTCGAGAGTACAACTGTACATAATTAATTAGCCTTTCGTAGACACCCAATCACGGTAAATGGACTCTGGTTAAGATTTTCAATCAAAATGCAAGTGTAAATTCCCGCTGTGGTATCGACATTCTGATTCAAAAATCACACCTGTTTAACGAAAAGTTACAACGGGTATACGTTTGTTTTTTCAATTTTTCCAAAACAGTGCATAACTTTTGCCCAGTCATTCTAAGTATGTAAAACCCAAAAAGGTCTTAGATAAACTACGGCGACATTTTTACTTTAGGCTCATGTTTTGTATTGTTCCTAAGTTTTTTCCGTTCTGTGTAAATTCAGCCCATAGCTGCGTCATCACAGTAACTCTCAGGCAAAAAGAGTAAGTAAAACCAAATCGGTTTCTTCTGCTTATGTTCTGCTCTGTGTAAGTAAACATTTTACCATCACATTGCGTCTTTTGTTACAATTAGAGTTATTAAAACCATACAGGTCTCTTTTCTACTTTTGTTTGTTTAAAATGTTGCATTTTACGCCGTGTTAACAACTGTTAATTCAATCCTTAAATTTGTTGTGTAATGCTAACGTAGCCGTCTGTATTGAAATGGGTACCCTTTTTAACGTAATTATTTTATCACACTATACGTGAGAACGTTAAAATATTTACCGTGATTCGAGGAGTCGTTATAATCACTCTTGTTGTCAATCATGTTGACACTTATTTGTTTCATTAATTTGTCATAAATTCCTAATTTTTACCATCTTTTCAATACTGGGCACCCTTTGTAAATCGTTCAAAACTTACCGTGATTCGTGCGAACGACATAACATCTTTTGGCTTTTTCTTGAAATAAGTTTTGCCACATTCATACTTGACCTACCTGACGTAGATCAATTTACCTGGATTCACCTGTCAAATGTTCGATTCAAATGTTCGACATATTGTTTTATTATGTAAACTTAAACACAATGAAGCTGTGCATTCAGCAAAGTTTCGGTCTTATTGATGTCTATGGACTTCTTGTCATTAAAACCAAGAATTATCTACTTTCCATTGACCATGGACTAGCCATTAGCTTTACTTTTGGTTATGAGTTATCGTGTCATGGGAGGTCTAACGAGACACTGACACAAAAACACATAACTCGTTGTCTAGGAAACGAATAAGAAAACTCCTAGGTTTGTGAAATTTGAACAAATGTCTATCATTTTCCCACAAACGTGTAGAAGATTAAAACGGCCACTAGCCTTTCGCCAAATACACGCGAAAGACTAGATCTGTATAACTGTGTATTCTCTAGTCATCTCATCACTTTGTATAACTGTAATGAGTATGGAAACCTGCTGTTCATCTTATTTTACTCTCACAAGAGATTGAACCTGGATTCTAGCCAGATCACAACAGATTTCTTCACTCAATCCCCTTGTTCTCCAATATAAATAAATTATTTATGCATTTGGAAGTTGTACTCAGTATAACGTCTGTCAAATAGGACAAACCTCATCCATGGAATATTTTCTCAACCTCATTCTTATAATGTCTTGTCTTTTCTACGGGACAAGATCTGTAAACTCTTGCCGCACGTTTTTAGAAGAAGAAGATCAGGCTGGCCACTTCGACGCTTCAGAGCAGGGTAGGAAGGAAGGGGGAGATGCCTTGAAAAAGGCAAACGATTTCTTGCAAGGAGGTGGTGAGGGCGAAGAGAAAGTCACGGTCGGTTTTCAGGCCGGGTGAAGATGCAGGCGAAGTAGGTAGAAGGCGTGTTGAATCCGTGAGAATACTCTGAATTTTAGAAATGCACTCGTCGTTCAAGTACTTCGGTGCGATACCGTGCGGCGAATCGGGCAGTTTGAACTAGTGAATATTTCGCGAGCTGCCGTAGACTCTGTCAACCTTGGATCGACTTGATCAAAAAATTAGGATGTCAATCACGACCTTCTGCTTGAATTGAGCCTATTGCAATCTTCACCTATTTTTTATTAAAGCAACCAAAATTATTACAAGGTATGTCATGGGGGTCAAAGTAGGACAGGTAATACTTTGCCGTCAGATTACAAAAAAATGCATTGTACAAACATAAAATAAGTAAGTTTACTCGATTACGCGGGCGCTAATGAACAGATCAGAAAAGATCGTTTATTTAGATCAGTCACCGCGGCCGCAGGAATCGCTTACAAAGACAGACAATTTTGGTAGAACAATAATTTTGAAAGGTTTTTGTGGATCAGAGGGGCTCGACCAATGAGAGCCCGCTCTGTTTCGGGACCGTCGCCGGGAGCGACCGTAGGGGTGGCGGGGGTCGGAGAAATGTCCCGTTAGCACCCAGTAGCGTCTCGGGACGAAAACGAGGTTCAGGGGCGTAGGAAAAAGAAAACGACAACGTGCACTCTTATCATCACTTCTTCTAAAACCCCGGAACTACGCTTGTCGAAAGCCAATATGTACTGAAATGGGGCGGTTGCACAAATCCTCTTTTTGTGCAAACATAACAAGATAGGGATGCGTATCTAGTCGCTTCTATCAGGTTAAAATTAAAGTCGGGCGTTGCACAATTAATTATTTGTGCAGACAAACAAACAAGACAGAGACGCGTATCTAGTCGCCTCTCTCTCTCTCTCTCGTTTGTGGTCAGGTCGTCTGTTATGAGCCTGACCAGTACTACATGCCAGCTCGATCGAGAACGTATCGAGTCGTCTCTCGTTCGAAACTGCACGAACTCAGTAGTTGATTTCGTATCTAGTCGTACCACCTACTGAGTTATGTACTGGTTGATGTTATGCAACGAAGGGTATTACAAACTTTGATAGTCACGTCTGGTATATCTTTGAAAGTAATATATTGTTACCGCCTCAGCAATAACATTGACCATAGAAGGTCAATTGCTTTCAAGTAAGGTATGTGTTATTATGTACAAACCTTATCTCTTGTATCAGCGGAAATGTATTCAGTACTATCGCACTGATTCTTGATACTGGATATTGTTACATGTATGTAATTTAAGTCTCAGCTCGGAAATTTGTTGTTCTTGTTTTTTTTCTCTTCTATCTGATCTCTCTAACCGTGGCTAACCAACGTCATTTCTCTCTCACAGCACATTTTTTTCTCTCCAAACGTCTTTGAATCATTGGTCTACCAGATAGGTAAACTTCAAGAATTTTGTTTTAATAATAATCTCCCCCTGGACTAAAAAGGTTCGGTAAAAGTGTCGCGGAGGTTCAATATCTTCAACCACTAACACAAAAAGTACCCGACCCTGCCTATCACAACTAAGCTGGAGTCGTACGTGTAGTTGCGAATCAAGTTGTCTCACAATACATAGACACTTTCTGGAAACCCACCTTTTGGACATGTCAGTCCTAGGCCCGTCCCCGTTCCACACCAGAAGCCAGTTGTTGTCTCTTCTCACGCTAGACATAGACATAACCTCGTCTTGTATACACTATCGCTGTCAAGGCTTACCAACATTGCCGCTGTGCAATACTCAATATTATCTACAACCACATTGCTATGGGATAATCATTAACCGTAATCCTGCCTCACCACCTGGCATAAGGAATTCTCACTGGCACAAATCGCAAACCACGAACCATCTACTGCTATCTTCTTCTTCTAACCTGTGTCATAGTAACCCTCCGTCAACTTCATTGAAACCCCGCCGCACGTTTTTGTTTTTTTTTTCACTAGACCCCAGTGAACACTCGAGTGATATCTCGAAAGGGTCAGGTTACAGTGAAAGGGTAACCTGGTAAAATCAGTGAAATAATCCACTTCGCACCGCAAAAAAAACCACTTCGAAAACTTAGCTTACAGACCAATGATAAACCATAGGGCCATTTTTTTTCTTTTCCATTGCATAACCATGTATTGTTGTCTCTGTTCTGCATAGCTATGTATTATTTTTGCTTTTAGGGCATAATCATGTATGTAAATCCATCTGTCGCAAATTCTGTAGTTTATGTACTTTCAAAATGGTCTCATGACTTTGGATTAATTATAAATGCAAAAAAAAACTAAATTGATCCATATAAGATCCCCCAGTGCAAAGGTATATATTACACCTGAAATAAAAACACATACTTCAGATTGTTCACACGATAGCATTCTGACAACAAAGGCATAACATTCTATATCTTTATCAGTTTGAAAATTCTTTCAGTAAGATCAATTCTGTAGCACAAAATTATATTTTAGCACATTAATAACCCTATATATATAATACAAATAGCCTAGAGCATACTTAGAATACTCGTCTAAATTTTAATGAAGGATTAATGGTTCCTAAGCATATAAACAAATATGGACAAAGAACTTTAGATCACATGATTCCTAGGTATTTAAATATATTACCGTTGAAATAAATAATAAAAATGTATTAAAAAAGCTAATAAATAACTTGGTAAGCTAAAAGAAACAATTTGTATTAGATAATTAGGAAATATTATTTCATGTACGATTTATTGTTATCGTTTATGTTTTTATATATTAATTTAAATATTTTTTAATCAGATTCTTGAAAAATATTAATGCTTTATGTTTGTTACATATGTTTTCATTTTATATAGATAAATAGATTTTGTAACCGTAACTGTAAATTTAGGATATAGTTTTGAATATCAAGCTTCCGTTAGACAAACTACAAAAAAAGTAGTTCATCGGGACTTTTTGCATTATATTTTTTGTAAAATGTCTTAAATAAAAAAAGGAATTATTTTTGAAGTGGGTGGAGCAAATATCACAGGAGGTAGAAACTAGACACATTAGCAAGTACCTATCCACCGTTATTGATTAACAGGCGAGTTTCTATCGTAATATTGTTCAGCCATGGTTTCCATGGAAATGTATTTCTTGTTGATGTTTGGAAGGAAGATCTTGGATTTGGATTTGGTTTAACACGGAAGAGTTTTCAGTCAGAAGCTTAAACGAGCAATATGTTTTGGGGTCTAAGTCCAGCTTTAGATTTACAAGAAGAGTACCTCAGTGCAACACTAACCGATCGAGATGAACTACACATTATAGTCATCGGAGGATGTGACGCGCGGCATATTATTAAAACATTAGCGCAGTCTTACCGGCACAAGGAAACCAACATTAACATCCACGTGATTGAAGGATGCCCGGAGCTCTTGGCTCGTCAGCTGCTTCTCTTGTCTATTGCGTTAACCGACCCGAGCTCTTTGGGCCTTCAAGAGAAGACTCGGTATTTTATGGAAATATACGGAAATACTCTCTTAAGATCTACGACATCGCGCAACTTAAATGCCCTTTCCAAACAGTGCATCAAAATGATCACCAACCTGGAATATATGAAAGAAAGTTTTCCACTGATTTCTTTTCAAAACGTGAAATATAGAGAACGAGACTATATTGAAATGCTGTTGAAGTTCTGGGGAACTGGTGGTACGAATCGATTCGATATTTGTGCGCTTTGGGATGGCAGACTGAGGAAATCTCTCGGTGCGAGGTACGACTGCCGATTTGGTGTCTTCGATTGGGACTACAACATGCGTCTGCGCGATGCGGGCGGAACTATCGTCAACTCGCAGGAGTTCAAGCACTTCCGTTCTTCCGGAGTCGCCTTCACTTGGCTCGAGACTGAAGTCAGTCGGCCCAATTGCTCCCTGGCTGCCGGAGTCATCAAGACCGGCGATGAGTTCACGCACAGAGGATATGTAGGAGACATTGTGACAGGGCCTTACATTGCTTACGGTCTGGACTGTGATGACAAGAGCATGTTGAAATCGAACCACGGAACGTTCTTTAAAAGATCTACAGACATAACTGAGAGGAATCTCATTAGAATGTTCTACGAGCTTCAATGCGGAGAAGCGTTTGATCCATCTCTCATCGAGAGAGACAGCGATCACAATTTGGGATTAGTGACTGTTGCTGCAATGGAAGCCAAGCTTTCCGAACAGTCTGAATATAATGAGTGTGTAAACATTGGAGACAAAATATTGCATTTAAAAAATATTGATCGCGCAAAGGTATTCTTTCACTCTGCTTCAGCGGTAGACAACTTCACCGAGAAGTCAGAATATCTGCAGAAGTTTCAAACGATGTTTATTGGTCACAGCTTATGGAAGAAAATTAAGCCAGAATTAATGAACGTCGTGGAAAGAGGGGGATTAGTGATAGTTGAAGGTCCGAAGTTTATTTTAGATTTGAAAAAAGATGACATAGAGGCCTTTGGAAAAGAAGTTGAAAAGTTGTCAAAAGATTGTGGTTGTGAATTTTTGGAAAAATTTCATCCTCTTCAGGATTCAGTTGCTAAACTCGTGGTTAAGTGAAAATATCCATTATGTAATTTATCATTATTACAGTAGATAATCCCACTAAATGTCGTCTTTATTCATTATCCGTAAATTAATCTACTCCTGGTGGTTAATCTTTGCTGAAATGTAAATGTAGCCAATGTTGATCAACTGCAGCGGGGATTCTTCTAATCTTGTTTATGGAATTTTGTCTTTACTTTGTTTTAGTATGGGTAAATTAATCTACTCCTGGCGGTTAATCTTTGCTGAAATGTAAATGTAGCCAATGTAGATCTACTGCAGCGGGGATTCTGCTAATCTTGTTTATGAAGTTTTGTCTTTACTTTGTTTTAGTATGGGTATTTTATAGGTGTATTAAAAAAAAGGTTTGAGACTGGTTAGCGGGAGAAGGATAGGAACATATGTTCTGTAAGTACGTAATGTCATATGATTGTGAAAATATTTGCTTTGATTTCCCTTCTAAGCAATCTCCAGTTAACTTAGTTTGTACCATGGACATAATTCCTTCTGCACGTATGTCTGGTGTCCAACCTGTTGGATCCTTCTTTCCGGGACTCCTTCGAAGGCTGTCATACGTTCCTTCTTCCAGCTTCCCTCGAGGTGCAGATTAATTTGTTTTTCTTGTCTTTAATTTTGCTAACTCAATGAGTTCATTATAATTACATATTGTATCTGAAACTACCTACACAAGCTATACTGTTATTTCCTTAGAACCTACTGTAAAAACACAATTTCAAAAGGAATGTAGATATAAATGTATGTATATAAGCAAATATCTATATACAAAATATATACAAACATGTTAAAAATTCCATATAAACTCATTTTTTAACTGCCACTAGCTAATACACAAGTATTCCCACTCACTAAGTGAGATCTTTTGTTATATAATATAAATATAAACATAAATTAATTTATTTTTTTTGTTAACTTCGTTCATTTAGTTTATTATTTTGTTTCTACCTATATTATATATTTTGTTTTTCCATAACTGATTATAAAGATTATTAAAACAACTTGTTTGCAACCTTTTTATGATAAATATGTGTAACAAAGAATTATTCAATAATTACAAAGAAAATTAAAGAATGATCTATTTATTTCTCTTTACATTTAGATGATTAAAAGCACACTTATTGTATGCCCAATTATATACAAATTTGACTTAAAAAATGTTTATCCTTGTCTACATTTTGTACTTCATTAACATTGTATGTCCTAACTCCTAACCCACATAATTATTGCAATTTAAAAAGTGAAACTTAAGAAACATGACACGATGAGTGAAACGTTCAAATGCGTTTTTCTCAAAACTGCTTATTCTGGACATAGAATGAGTGTTTTATAAATACATCTGCGGGGGGTATTTATTTGAGGGTTCTGAAATAAATAACAAGCTGGGAAAATTTGGATTTCATCTATTTTTTCATCAAATTATATTTTACATTTATTTCATTTCACTTATCGAAATATGTACAGGGGCAAATGAAACTGAAATGGTTAATGTTTTCGTTTAAATTTCGCATATTTTTTTGTAGTTTTTTCACATTTTTTAATAATTCAATAACATATTAGTTTCGATACTGCTTGATAGTATATGTGAGCAAATAATGTTCACGCATACAACTTTATTAAAACTTTATTATATTCTATTTGTTAATTTCATAATCACTGATGCATCCATTTCAGTAACCTATCTCCTCCACTGCGCTAGTTGAGTATTGATTCGATGTTGATATTTCTGTTCTTAGCGGGTGTAAAATAGGTTTTCGTACTGCTACGTGTAAATGAATGCAATAGTGAGATTAACCCAATCCCAACAATTTCTATTATCGAGATACATAAAGTAAAAAATGGAATGTTCGGCACTGTTTCTCAATACCGTTTGCACCACTGGCTGTTTTGACATAGATTTAAGAATATCTTTATACTTCACAATAGCACACGACGTTCACAATTCGATGAACAACGTTTTTCTGCCAAAGTATCAAGAAACAGCCCAGCATTAAATATGTCGGTCAAATTGTTGTGATAAATAATAATAATGATAATTTAATATATATGACCACATCATAAGCAATTATTAGAATAATTTAGAATTGTTAGGAAATAAAGTTGTAACAGAATAAAAATATACAATTAGTAATTTGTTAGAACGACAGAGCATGTGTCGTTTGTTCGGCAGAACCTTCGTCACTTTAGTATGCACTCGCAGTAGACTTTCCATTTCAATTGGAACTGTTTCGAATTCTACGTGATTTGATAAATAATATTTACACCAAGTCCCATCGAAATATCTTCTTTTTCTTGATTAGCCCAATAGTAATTAACATTTACCTAAAATTCTATACTTTTATTGTGCTGAAAAATGCCATGTGACGATGGTTTGCTTTAATGTTGATCATAATTTACGTTAACTTGATTTTTATTCAATAGGTAGTTAAACAGAACACTATCTATTGGTTTAAAACTCCATTACGTTTTTAAAATAAATATAACATTAATTAATTAAGTTATTGAGGTTACCGCCACCCTTTGCAAATCTACAATGTGCAAGTGGTTATCGTTTCACTGATTTAGAATATATTTTTATCAAATAAATAGCTTTGTGTATTTCTGCACTGCTGACTCCTACATGTATAATATAATATGTTTATTCACAAATTGTTTTTGGGTGCTAAATAATTAGTTAAAAAAATCAACGTGACTTATTGGCTAGTTGCCACCGGCATGTGCGCCAAGGGGAACTTCTTTATTAATTCACAAGCATTCATTTTAGATTAATCGAATCGGAAATTATATGAAGGATAAGAGGATAGACACTTTTAGATACAAAATAAACAACTTAATTACCTACTGTAGGTTTCTTTTAAAAACCCGCAGCGCAATTTTGACGATATAAATAGCTTTCTACCACATCATAAGAACAATAAAACATCTCGAGTTGATTAGCACAAAGTATGAATATGATTTAAGTTTTCCACAATTACTGTAGTATTTGTATTGCTGGCTTTGTTTTGACATAATGAAGGCGTCAAGTCTCCTAGAACCCGGTGATTGAAAGTTATGAATAAAGTTAATATGCAGTCGTCTTTGAACAGTAAAGATATTTATATTCATCGAAACCACGCGGCTGAACATCGGTTAGGTTGGGAATGAAATAAAACCCTAAAAATAGCTAATTGCTTGTGCACTGAAGACTATAATTACTAGAGGTATGTTACACATATACGTATATTATGTACATAGATACATGAAGCGTGCTAAGTATAAAATAATGATAAATGAATTTAAATCAACGTTGTTGTAAATGAATCCCAATGCCCTAGATTTACTATCAGTCTGAAAGAATTCAAAGTGAAGAAACACCAAATCAGTAGGATAAAGTATCCCATCGGTGATAATGCGAGTCGATTTTTGATTGATTGCTTCAGTGTCATCAGAATATTGAATGCAAATCTACATACAAGATATATTACATACATATGTAGGTACAATTTGAATAAGTAGATACTACATCGATAAAACAAATATCATACAATAAAATGTTCCTCCACGGATGTTTGAGACATGTAGTTAGCTACCTATTTCCTTGTCGAAGCAAACGTTGAGCAGTTCTTGCCTCATGTAATATTAATACCCATTTACTAAATACAATAATATTTAATCAATAGCTTCGCCCAGACAGTCCATACAACGTACAACACACATTACAAATAAATAATTCAGCCGTCAAAAGAACAAAATAAAATCATTTGTGACTATAATAACGTATTCATTAGTGTTCAACTATTGTTCGCACCTTTGTAGCTTATGCATCGCACGCCTCTTGGAGCCTGAACGAAGCTAATGTACAGGAATCGTCATAATACAAGGTGCAACACTTCGAAGGACACCATTTTATATTGAACTCTCGCCAGATCGTGATGAAAGTGTTGAATAGCAGTTGATCGAGATCTTCTTTGCTGCCTAATGCACAAGTATCAAGGCTTTTTGATCTATAAAAAACTGCCTCTAAGGATTTGAAACCGTAATTTTTTATATTATTTACGAGTTACATAATAGTGATTTCCAATACTTTTTTTGTAATTTCACCGCCTTGGGTTTGTCTCTCGACTGTATTTGCACCTCAAATAGCGTTCTTTAGGATCTTGTTTTGTACTAGATTAAAGAGTGAACGGTTCCCAGAACCAGGGCAGGATCATATAAATCATAATCTCCCGGGAATTGAATCCGGAACCTTTGGTAGAAGAATTAAAATACCTTACGAAGCCACCATGAAGATATTATATATTTATTATTAAAATAACATTATATGCAACTCTCCAAGCAGGGTAACAAGTCTGAATATTTGTGTTGTTTACGATCGATTTAACTTGCGTTAGCTAATGCAAAATATACAGACTTGACCCCCTGGTGAGATTATTTCTAGACCCCTGGGGATCGCCTAGCCCCCAGGGGTCGATCTTCGGCGATACACCCAACATATATTTTGACAATTCCTTGTAACTCGATAGTCAACACGAAATTTGCATTGAATACAATGTGAACCAAAAAATGCATAACCATTAAAACCTATATTGATTGTAACATCATAAAAAACAAATAACTTTATCGAATTTTTGTGGATTGTAAAAATGTTGATGGATATTTATTTGAAAATTGATCTAAGGCTCACATTCAACTACACTATTAATAATCTAATTGATATAAACAAAATGAACGAAACGCTTGTGTTGTCTATGAAAAGAAACATTCCGTCGCGTGCTCCCTGCTCGAGCAGGGTATTCGCAGGTAACTTCGCGACTTAAAGATTTGATAGCTAGGTCTTACTATTATAATTGTATCAACCTGTACCTGTGTACGTTCACACGTTGCGTTGATTCAATATGTTTATAAAGTATTATTTACACGTGTCTATCTATAAAGTAATATTATATTGACAGACTCATACGTCTCTTAAATGTCGTTTCCTAAGTAACTTTTCTAAGTAGGTTTTCGGTTTCCGAATTATCAATTAAATTACTTTACAATAAATACTTAAGTTTCCCCTTTGACTACGGAGAAGTTTTAGAATATTGTGTTAACTATTCATATAGCGCAGCCAACCTGCGCAATTTATATTCATTTATTGAATGCTATTTCTAAAACCATCTCTTTTTAACCAACAGCCACGAATCCAAAAATACCGAACATACTGAGGCTCTTTTTCTGGGAGTTTTCTTTTACTGCTTCTTATTTTCATGCATTTACTGCTATATACCACGAAAACCTTTCATCAGGTGCAGGCACGGCTCGTGCTAAGTTGCACAATTAGTTAAGAAATGCGCCCTTGAGGTGATTTTTCACAAAAAACGGCGCTATACAAATCACCCAATTATTATTATTAATTGTGCAACACACCCCCAAATATATTTTTTTAGATCATTGGCCAATCAATAGCGCCAGATACAGATCTATTTTAGTAAACTTGTCCTCGAAAACACATCTCAAGCGGCATGTTGCAATCTGGATACTATGTTATGTCTCGGGTGTAATTTACTTTTCGTACAGCCAACGTTCGTATTTCGTATAGCAATAGAGGGAGACACACAAAACAGGATGGACCGTAAAATAAGAGATTTCTGTCCGAAATTTACTTAATTTTGAGCCATATACACTTATTTCTCGGAAGTCGAATATGGTCGTGAGTAGGTAGTAGGTAGTATTTTATTGTTTTTGTCCATTATTAAACTTTTTGTTAGTTGCTGTTAGTCGAGGGCCTTTTCGTCCTCATGTGTTTAGTTTTGGTGGTCTCTCGGTAACGGTTGGTCGGTTGATAGCTTGCCATCGTCCATAAAGTAAACTTTTTGTTAGTTGCTGTTAGTCGAGGGCCTTTTCGTCCTCATGTGTTTAGTTTTGGTGGTCTCTCGGTAACGGTTGGTCGGTTGATAGCTTGCCATCGTCCATAAAGTAAACTTTTTGTTAGTTGCTGTTAGTCGAGGGCCTTCCGTCCTCATGTGTTTAGTTTTGGTGCGCTCTCGGTAACGGTTGGTCGGTCGATAGCTTGCCATCGTCCATAAAGTAAACTTTTTGTTAGTTGCTGTTAGTCGAGGGCCTTCCGTCCTCATGTGTTTAGTTTTGGTGCGCTCTCGGTAACGATTGGTCGGTCGATAGCTTGCCATCGTCCACAAAGTAAACTTTAAGGGTGGAATATTGATTTGATTTCACCAATAGGGTTTTAAGTGAAAGTTTAAAACTAATGCATATAATATTTTGTACCATTCCCAAGACTTCGGTGCTCAGCGAACTTTGTTGAGTTTTAAGGTATATAATGTAAAAAAAAATCACACACCAAAGATCATAGGATAGATTTCGTCTACTAAACGAGATATCTACCTACGGTTTTTTTATTGCACCCCCTGAAATATAAGTTACCGGCTGCCACTAATCAAAATTTAAAAGATGCCTTCATGTTTTTCAAACCGACCCTGATCATTTTTTATTGCATTTTACGATTCAAAACTAGTCTAGAAGGTGACTATGTTTTAATGGTTTATGTTTAGATAATATACTTGATATAGATTACATTACTATAGAGGTGGGTAGATTTCTTAATCAGAAATTCCAGCGAATATGATCTAATAAATTTAATTTGCCTCTTATTATAAGGGGCAGCTGCATGCTCCTAGTATTTGGATGATATTATGACACAGTTGAATTAATTGACTTCAATATTAAATACCTAACATCAGGAGTCACTCCATGGGACCGAGTTAACTGCTAACATGGAGCCCTTGTTTCTCTTTAGAGACGATTAATCAGAACAGAATTTTCTGGCACTTCCGGGGGAGTCAGATGCAGAGGCTGTACGAGGAAAAGCTGATTCTGCAATGGACCTAGAACACTGAACTAGAGTAAGATAGGAACCCCTGGTGGCGTCATAGATCCCGAATAGGAAAAGAGGATGGACATGATAATTTTGTTATTTTTATCTTTGGTTCCGTAGTATTTCAGTATTTTTGGAATTGCGCTGTTCTTAAATCCGTGAAAAATCATTCCCACAGAGATGATCCGAAAAGATGGCAGCATCCATCAGATGTTGAAAACCCGTGAGGTACCCTGCGGAACCTTAGGGACCCGTGGGACCCTGGCTATCGGGCTGTGCCTACACTATCGCGATAGTATACTTTGACCCCACATTATTACTTACACTTATTGTGCTGCTATTCAAGAACGACTTCTTCTCATTTCCCTAGCGCCATCAAGCTCTCCAAGGAAAGGGTTGAAGCTAATCTCCGTTGTGGCCGGAAACCGACACGTTTCGTGGGACTCGAATTTCCATTTGAAATCTGCGGTTGCAACTGTTATGGCTAATGCTTTGATTAGGAAGCTCATCGGTCAAGTTATTGGACCGAACGAGATTTAATATCCCACATTCATGAGTTCTTTGGCTGGTATATTACTTAATGCTTTTATCGGAGGTGAGACGCTTGTTCAGCACATCCATGAACAAATCTGATAACGGTGGTAGGTTTTTATGAATTAGAAGCTTGTAAAATTGAGATTTAAAGTTGGTGTTAATAAAATGACTAGTAAGTAATTTTGATTGTTCAAAACATGAAACTACTGAGAGTGTAGAGAGTTGAGAGTGAGGGGTGCCCAGAGGAAGGGCGGATGTATTACACTATCGCGACAGTCTATCACGGTATTCATTATTATAAACACTAATTTGTTCATCTTTCACAACATCGTTATAAATTTGAATATAATATTGTTTCGTATCTACCTAATCATAAGTTACATAGTTATTATAATATTACGTTTAAATTGTAAACAGGCAACAGTGTCACTTGCACTGCATTGTCACCAAACGTTTGGATGTATCTCACTAAACACTGTCCAGACCTCACTGTCCAAACGTTTGGATGTATCTCACTAAACACTGTCCAGACTTCACTGTCCGATGCACCATTATTAAATATAGATACGATATATACAATTGTTGATTAACTTAAGTACAGTGGACATTTTCATTTTATTCAAGTGTATTCCAGTGGGTACTAGAACGATAACAACAATCTACATTGCAAACATTCACTGTTATTCTTTCGGACAGTCACGAAACCAGATTCTCTAAAGGTACAATGATTATTACAGTATGTCTTACTTACACCACCGATTTGTTACGATTGGTGGAAAAGTGGCGGGACTCAAACTGATAGCTGCATCGAGAGTGCGTCGGCTTTATTGAGAAGTAGCTTCTTTATAGTAAAGTTCATTTATAAAGTTCTTTAGCCCCGGCAAACCAACCTTTCATGATTCAGATCTTAAACAACTCTTTCCTTTGTTGAAACACACACAATGTACATGTATTTATTTCTGAAATGTTTTGTTCACTGAAATGAGAGTAAATACTACAGCATGGCGTTTATTTAATCACTGTATTCGTAGATTCACTGCAAAATTTACACAACTGAAGTATGAAAGAGGAAATAGAATGCCATTGTGTGAAAGGGAAGAGTTATTTGTATCAAAAATTATTACGCCTTTTCTTTTATTTGGTTGCCTTCAAACTGTTTTGTGAAATGTTAATCAGGACAAGATTTTTGAGGCCTACATATGTCAAGTGATTAGTACGTACATATTGGTACAGCGTGCTTAATGCAGGACACCTGTACTCCAATAAAATTAAGAATGTTAACATACTGTTTTTTTTAAATCTGATATATTTTTCTGTTTACGAACTTATTAGGTGAACTAAATTTTGTATGAAAATAATAAGTGATAACCTTCAAAACATTGACAATTGGCATTTCACAAAGCGAGTTTGATCGGGTGCATGTGGCGGCCAGCTGGGGCGCTGGGTGTGAGGTGTAGTGTAGTAGTGGTAGCGGAAGGGTGATGGAGTGACCTAGCGGCCTAGTGGCCGGAGACGGAGCCCTCGCCCTCGCCCTGGGCTGGGCGGCTGCGGGTGTCAGAGGTGCGTGGCGCGGCAACCGCATCGCGCCCGTGCCCCCGTCAGTGCTTGTACTCCGGGAAGCGCGCGGGCGGCTCCGCTCCGGACAAGGAGGACGACGGGGCCGTGTCGTCCGAGTCGGAGGGCGGTCTCCTGGGGCGCTCTCCCGGCAGACCGCCCCCCGCCCCCATCCCGGCCACCACCGTCACTGGCTCCTCGCGCCCCGAGCTGCTGGAGGGCGGCGAGGGGAAGTACTCGCGCCCCGCCCCCGCCGGCAGGGCGTCTTCACTCGCCCACCGGGCTAACTGTTGTTGAGCTTGAATAAATTCATCACTAGAAATTGACAAGAAGAACTAACGATACTCGGCGGGGAACCTCGCCTGCGGTGCAATATGTTTCCAATTTCTACGACACAATCTCCACTGGCATTGCATTTTAAGCTCGTTTTTAGAAACAAAACCCCCTCTAGCTTTCACGTTACTTTAGGGAAACAAATCAGAAACCAAATAACAAAATAATAATTTCTTTTCGCAAGGTACTTCCTTTATATTAAATACTTTCTCATTTTAAATTGCACTGCATTAAAGGGCACTGGAAATCAGAAATTAAATAGGAAAACATATTGCACTCTACAGACTTCTACGTTTCATCGAACATATTAAATGCAAACACATTAGCACATGCAAACAGAAGGTAGATGTATAATACCACGCTCGTGCGTGTTACAACATGTATTTAATGTAACAGACAAACATATTGCGACATTATTAATTAATTATTGTTTTGGGACTTCTACATATGTATTATGTATATCTATAAGACATATATTTTTTAACAAGGTTCTGAAGAATCAGCTGGTCAACGAAATGAATAAATATGTCTCAAAACTCTAAAGCCCGTCTGATTTCGATAAAAAGGGAGATCAATGACTCTCTGGTGCAAAACCAGTATTTTGTTCGTTTTATCGTTTGTTATCTTCGTTCTGCAGAACGACGTTCGATGACCGGAATGAATGGAATAAGGAAATCCAGTCTAATATTATTTATTATTTCTTTTTTTTTTATAATAATTATGTTCAAACTTAAATACCAGTATATTTTGTTTTTTTTTTCTAAAGTTAGTTTTCATGGTTAAAATAATTATCAAAGTTTCAAAAGCCGCCAAAAAGCTCCAAATCTATGGCCGGTCGATTTTGGTCAGTTTTGAGGTTAGAATGTCAAATGTCAAAACAAGGATGAGCTTTACCGTATATAATTGTATATTCTATTCATGGTAAACCATAACTGAACATAAATAATAAAATTATATGCCTTTTTGGAAACTTTAACCTAAATAATAATCATAGTATTGACCATTAATATTATCATAATATTCGTAATAATAATTGGTTTGATCACTAATACTCTAATTTCTTTCACGAATAATAGTTGTTTATATGGATCAACAATTAAAGGGCTTAAGGTCATCCAAATTATGTTTAAATTTCGCCAAAACTAAAAAAATATGTATTCAAAATACAAAACAAAATCGAAAAATAAAAATTTCCATACTTATCCAAAAACAGAATGCTCACGTGACGTCAGATGTTCCAAATGCAATGGTACCAACATAAGACGGTGTTTTTATGATGAGCTGATTTTAATTCACTTTTAAATAACGATTTATAATTTGTACGTATAATTATATTTAATGAAAGTTATATATTCAGAATCGGCGTTTGAAGATATATATTTTTAAAGTCATTGTATTTTTCAGTGGAGTCCCTTGATGGATGATTGGGTTAGGTGAGTTGGCTGGTTTACCTCTCACTGTCCTGCGGGTCGCGCATCCGGTGCGGGTCGTTGGCCCTCTCGCGCTCGCGGTCCGCAGTCTCGTAGAGCGCCTCCTCGTCCGGCGGCGGGGCCGGCCCGCCCCTCGTGCGGCCCGGCGACGGGGCGCGTAGCGCGTGGTGGGGCGGGTAGGGAGCGTGCGCGGCGTGGCCCGCGTGCCCGGCGTGGCTCGCGTG
>JAHDVE020011052.1:0-24409 GCA_022606495.2 Halesus radiatus
CTTGCCGACCAACTTACCAGCCAACTTTGATACCTTTGACCTCGAGGACCTCGGAATCACCATATAAAAAGATCCGACACCACCTGCCACTTCCGCAAATGTCTTCTAAAAAAGGAAAAAAATAATCGAAGCCACTCCAAGCCACGCAGTGTAAACATAAAATAAAGAAATCCCTGCGATTATTATTTTATCTCCTTAGGTCACAATGCTAACCCATGTTAAGCATTAAATTGTCTCGAATCCAGAAACAAAAAAAGAGTAGAGCTTGCCAAGCGTTCTAAATAAATAGGAGAAAAAGAATGAGAGTGAAGCAAAGGCAGTACCACAAGAAAAACCAAAAGTATAAGCAAATGCATAACCACAAACAATTGTGAAGATACAACCAACAGTAGACACGTAATTTAAGGTGAATGTCGAAATAAATCCCTGGAAAAAAGCAGCAGTGTAGCAAATAAATACTGGACAAAATAAGGGGCTTTCACAAAAAGTCGTTGATAATATAGTCCCAAAGGCTATCGAGCAGCCAATTCAACCACACATTTCCGTATTGCCAGATACCTCAAAGCCCCACCAATCTGGAAGTGGAGTGGACAGTCAATCCATTAAAGTGTCAGATGCAGCTAAAAGGTGGCAAATGGTTGCTTCTGGGAAAAAATAAAACCCATCCCCTGTCCCAACCCCTCAAAAACAAACTCCGAAACTACTTAATGTTGTCGAGGAATCTCTAAAATAAAAGGCACAAACCAACACTCCGAAGACCGAAGCAACTTCCCCAGTCCAAAAAGATTAGGATGTAATAGTGAGACCATCTGATATTTTGAAGAAGAACAAATAGATGCTTGCAAATGTCAAACCTGTACCCCTCAACATCCAGAAAACATAGTCCAAAACAGATTATGTTGTCAGTAAAGCTGTCTAACAAAAAGTATTACAATCGAATCCTGCCCCTCAAAAACCTGAATAAAAGACAATAGAAGTTAATAGTCCTGCAAAAATATAGCCAAAATCTGCTCCAGCTGCTTTTGGATCAGTATCCGAAGAAGAACGAGAACGAGCAAAACAACATGCTCCTGAGCATATCAAGGATGCAGTCGAAGACAGCAAAGTAAATATAGCTACCAGCTTCAAAATGTGGTAAAACATGAACAAGAAGAATAAGGAGGCAACAACACCAACTAAGCAAAGTCCCAATTTTGTAAAAAATACCAATAATCCCTGGCTTAACACCACTAATGCTACAAACGTGAGTAAACCGGTGGACAAACAAGTTTAGCTGGTTCAGGAGAACAAAATTAATCAAGCCCAACTGTAGTAAATTTCAAAATTAAACAAAAAGGAGGAAACGCAATAAGTTAAATAATCCGTACTTTAACAAAACCACGAAAACACGCAAATTCAACAAGTAGGCTCTCTCGCAACTGTGGCTCCACTTCCAAATAGTGGTCCCACTTCTCCACTCCCAGAGCCTGAATGCGTTGCGAAAGATATCGCCGTAAAATTAGACTTGCCAGAAACATCTGCCACCTTTAATGTTCCTTCTGCGAGCGAAAACATTGTCGAAGAAAAGCTAATTGTGCCTTAAAAAAAAGTAGACACCAAGAATTTAATCAAGTAAGAATTGTCAAACTCTCATCCTCAGGTAGAAGAAACCCAAGCGACCTCTAATGAAAACGGGAATGTTGAATAGCTGTATCTCCGAGCATCAGGATCGAAAATCAACAAGCGAAAGTCTCTTGAATCATTTAATGACTTATGAAAAATATTTGATGGAATTTGGCTGAAAAGGACAAATATATTTTAGATATCTTTTAAAAAATATTTATCCATTTTCCCGATTTCTACTTGTATAATGCCTATTTTCACCATTTCATTTATGAAACTAATACATTTAGTCTTATATTTTGGTAGTGATTCTTCACTTTAGAAATCAACAACAATATTCATTCATTCAGTGATTACAATTTAAATCAACTTGTCCATCGCAAACAATTGCACAGGATTCATCGATTATTGTTGTTTAAGGATCAATGTCGAGATCTTTAGCATGCTCTCTCGAATAGAATGTAGTAGTAATATCTCTAGTTTTTTTTTAAGGATTTAAAAAACGAAAATTAATAATAAACCAAACATAACTAGGATGATTTTTAAATAATATAACCATATTAGTAAATACAAATTATTATAAAGGATCTAAATATCATCATTAATCGTAGAATAAAACAGGCATGTTATTTTAATATTATATTTATTTGGGTTTTCTGCAGTCTTCTTCTTCTCTCAACTTCACGGACTTTTTCTATTTTTCGCCCTAGTAATCAGGGTTCTTAAGCTCAGCCTCCAACTCATTACTTTTCGTAACCTTCATAACTCCCAACTCAATATCTCTTCGTTTCCTTACTCTCCCTTATTGAGACAGAGATATCTTTGAGTCGCTACTCTGAAGCCCACCTTTCTATTCAGTATTGGAATCGTTTTGTGCTGCCGATTCGTCCAAAATCTCTTTGTTATAGTACTTGAGTTCCTATTACCGGAGATGCACGGCCCATTCCTATTAAGCCTTGCGCTTGAGAAAACGGAACAGAATACAAATAATTATCAACATGGCAATCACACAGACCAGAACTCCAACGATGACTGGCACTGGGTTGTATGGCGTAGGGGCGGGTTTCGAGGTCGAGGTGCTGATGGGAGTGCTAGTTGGCATTGGGAAAGAGGTCAACTGCAGTGTCACAAAATAGGTAGAACCCACTCCAGCGCCAATATAAAACATAGGACCTCCATCGATGCATCCCAGATACTGCACATCGGCTTCGTAAGTCTCGATGACACAAAAATATGCATATTGTTGGAGGGGGAGGACCTTTGAAATGTTGGCGAAATTATTTTTCTGCGTCATTTCCCCAAATATACAGCCAGGGCAGCTCGTTCTTTCCCAAGTTGTGTCGAGGAGTAAGATGCTATACATTATGTACGAACTCGATTGGCTGTCGTAGTTCGGGAACTTGCAGTTCAGGACTCCCTGGTCAGCAATAGCAGCCGTGAATCCTTGAGACGAAGTGATATTATGCCAGCCCGTGAGACTGATTCTGACGATAGTATTGTTAATCCCCCATCGAGAAGGAAGAGTGAAGTTCTGGTCTGTTGAGTTCACCAAAATATTGAGCACTTCGTATGCCGCAGGGTTACTCTCCATCACTATGATGGCAATATATAGCACTTTTGAGGCAGAGTTCCAACCTGTGAGGTTCGATAAAGACACATTGATCATGCTGGATGTTGCGGTCGAAACGAAGGAGGATGATACACTCGCATTTAGGAGGCCGGATGTAAGCCGAAGTAAATTGATTCCAGTCAGAATAACAGGATTGGTGAATTGAAGTGTGTTAATATATGTGTTGTTGACAAAAGAAGACCCATTGTAATTTGTGAGCTTAATGTTGTAGGAAGTGAAAACAAAGGAAGTGGCACATACTCCAAGCAAAATCAGGAGAATCAATTTAAGCAGAAACATCGAAAAGTGTATTTTTTAATATATAAATGTTTTTTTTATTGTTTTAGATTGGAGTTCAGAAAATTATTCGTAGTGTTTATATTTTTATATATTTAACTGGATCGCAGAATAATTTTAGGAGGTTTTCTATTTTAAACATTTTTTTTAAATGAATTTTTTGTTATTGATTTGAATTAGTTTTTTAAAAAAATTAGAAGATATACTTTAATATTTACAGACATTTTAAAAAGTGTGTATATTTAAAACTAATTTAGATTTATCCACAAAATATATATAACTATATATTCGCTAACAAAATTTGCTGATGAAGTAATTGGAAAAAACTTTATGATGTATGGATACCTAGACTAAATAAAAGTATCACAGGAAGAAATAGTCAATTGCCGAATACATTTCTGACTTCCCTTGAGTCTCTATAGCATTGTTACTTAATTCAGTTATTAACCAATAAAAAATTAATAAAAATGTGCACAAATTTATAAATATATTATTTATATCATAAAAACAATGTACGACTATTTATTTATTTTTGAATCCTAAGCCATAGTCAATAATGTTTTTTATATCATCATATAAGAATATAGATTACTATTTCATAATATTACTTTAGGATTTCTATTTCTATTAAGTTAAGCAAATGAAAGATTATCGATTCCCGATATCTGTCTAGAAAAATTCTTTGAAAATACATTAAGGGATCACCTCAAAAATAAATTAAGCGAACATAACAAATGAAGAAGTTGATCTCGAAAAATAAAAATAAAATAACAAAAATATCGTTCTATCAGCAAAAAATTAAGTAAAGAGACAACAGAAGGTGCTAAAAGAGGGAGATAAAATCAATACAAAGGCAATATAGATTTAGAGTAACCCGTACTCGACAATTAATGTAGAATAAAGATATTTTTTAATCAGATTTCTCTAGAAAAAGGAGAAGTTTAGCATTCGTTATTTTTGAAGATTTTATCTAATTTGGTTAAGTCGATATTTGTACGAATTAAATCTGCAAGTGGAGGTTGAGACGAAAGAACTGGAATATTATTCAAGAAGTTAACACCCATTATATTTTTTACAAGAAACAATGTTGATGGCACTTTAAAAAACTAGCTAGTTGAGTTGGAACGATTTTATCAAATAATATTTTTTTAGAAAATCTTTGAAAAATCGATCTCTAATAAAAAAATATTTCTTTAGGTATTTTAACTTTTCCAGCTATTAAATTTAAGTCTTTATTCAATTTCACCCTCTTTTTTTTTTTTTTTATTCTACTGTTCCCCCTAAAAATAATGGCGAAGTGGATTTTTTCTCAATCATTTTTGCGATATCGTAGTTATGGAGTAGGGATAAAATAGTAAGTTACTCTCAGGATTTGTAATTGCTGATGGTTAGAGAAGATATGCCTACAACCACATAGTTAGATTAAAGCAATTTATATCCGGTTTTATTTTTAAAAAATATAAAATTTTATTTGGTGGTATTCTCTATACCCAGTACTTTAGGATTTAATGTAATAAGTTTCGCCATTTTTGTGCCAGTGCCAATCAATGGCAATCCTCGAAAATGGATTAATAGCTTATAAAAAAGACTTAAACAAATAAAGAATGCCAATTTATTTTCTATAAGGCAATGGTAATTTTTTGATAGTTTTTTACAAATAGACATTAATATAAAAAAACTATAAATTCTTTGAATTTGGTATCTCTAAATATCAAGAATACAAATTATTTGAACAATATTAATCTACATTAATATACACGATGAAAAATGATAAATAGATATATTTTTATAAAGAATCACTCATTTTCATTAAAATAATATTGGGGCTTATATCATAGATATACATTTACCAAACAATTATATTTAGGCAATGATCCGCATAGACACACATGTCGACAATCAATACTGCAAGAACCCATGGACTAGAATATGCACTCGCAGGTCCTGTCAGCGCATGGCTTTAATGTGTGCCAATAACACCTGCCAATGCAGCCATAGCACAGACTGCTTCGACAACGGCTTCGTCTTTTCCACCAACGAAGTCCTCCTCGACCTTCGCCAGCACCTCGACCTTGCGAAAGGCAACAAGTTTCGCTCTCCCCAAGCCCAGCAGATCGAGCAGGATATCGAGGCCATGTAGAAAGACTTGAAGAACCTGAAGGAGAGTTTCCAAAAGTATGCCGAGAACTACGACATGGTCGCCATAAACAAAGCTGCAGACGCACTACTGCAAATCCAAGGAGAGTGCCCTGTAAGCTGCGGCATGCTGGGAGAACTTGTCGAGTACTTGAAGACAGGGAAGTGCGACAATAACTCCAACTATCGAAACTACATGACTTTGGAAGGGATATTGAAAGAAAGCCAAATGAGCAGGGCCGCCATCAAGCAGTGTTTGCATGTACTGGGAAAAACCTTTTAGAAGGCGGCAGAACCATCAACTGGGCCGATGGGCGTGGGTGAAGTCAGATCAGTAAGTCTGAAGATCAATTGGTACGTGACGCTGGAGAGTCTGTTCCTCGAGAAGAGTGACGGGGAAATGGCGAGCCAGATCATCTAAATTTGTAGACTCGACCAGCAAAACTAATACTAGGAGGGTAACAGTAAGCTAAATTAATTTCTGAACGAGGGCAGTCCAGAGGTGCAGTGCAGAAAATGGAGAGTCCTGATCAGCATGGACAGTTCAAACAATCAGTGTTTGAAATTAGGAATGCTAGACATATTCTCTTTAGAGTTCTTGGGACACATGGATTTAGACAAAACGAAAATTCTGGAATTCAGTAATTAATTTTCTACTTCACTTCACTTCTCTATTTAGATAACAATAATACCATCAACGAGGTTTCAGTGCTGAAACATATCAACCTTCCCCAGCTGCAGACTTTGAATTTTTGTAATTTATTTATTTATCTTCTTCATTTTTTTTTTTTTTTAGTTGCCAATAAAATAAACAACATTTCGATGCTGAAACACCTAGATCTTCCATAGCTCCAGAGTCTGAGTTTCGGTATTTTCATCAATCTCTTTATTTTCTCAGAAAGTAATCAAGTCAGCGACGTTTCGGTGTTTCAACACCTAATCCTTCCACGGTTGAAGACCCTAAACTTGAGTAATTCGCCTCATCTCTTCACTTATTCCCAGTTCACAACTAAATCAGCGATATTTCAGTGCTTCAACACATTAATTTTCCTTAGCTGTAGAAACTGGACTTCTGTAATATACCCATTATCTTCACTTTTTCTCAGGTTACAACAAAATCAGCGACATTTCAGTTTTCAGATTCAACATACTTCCGCAGCTACAATATCTGGATTTAGGTAATTCACTTATATTTTTCACATATTATAAGGTAACAATAACATCAGCGATATTTCGGTGCTCAAACATTCTAAACTTCCCCGACTCTAGTATCTAAATTTAAGTAATAGTCTCTATCTTAATATTTTCCCAGGTGGCAACGGAATATGTGATATTACGGTGTTATAACACCTCGATTTTCCCCATCTGCGATATCTAGGGTTAAGTAATCCCCATCTATCTCTTACTTTACCTCAGGTTGCAACCAAATCAGCGAAGCTTCGGCTTTGGTTTTGAACCGCTTTCGAAGAGATCAGAATCGATTACCTGCGCTTATAACACTCAATCTGTGTATGACTAAAGTTCTTTCTTTAAAATGTCGATATTTTTATTCTTTAGCTTGGAATAATTTATTCCATTTACAATCTCTTGTTGCTGGTCTGCCATTCTAAGTGGAATTTTGATAACGATCATTCATTTTTTCATATAAACGCTGAGACTTTCGTTGAGAGTAATGTAGAATTTCAATTATTAACATATTATAATTTTTTATTCATATTAATTGTCTTGATGGTTTTCCCCACGTCCATGGACTTATGGATGCCTAAGTTAAATTTGGTTATATTGACAACCTGTATGGTTATCTGGGGAACAAGAGTGAGACATATCAGAACCAAGAAATTCAATTTTATTGTATGCAGAGAAAACATTCTCAGGCAAATGTCTAAAATAATATTTGCTGATAGTTTCCGCAACTTATAATTTATTTCTAGAATATTTTATTTTCGGATGACTACTTATTTTTAAATAAAATATATATTTCTATAAAATATATTGGGTGTTTTCTCTCTTTATCTTTAGTTTTCTTATACTTTGTTAGTATTAACTTTTTTTGGCTAACTTGTTTAACTGCTCTTGCTTGTCTTGCTTGTTCGCCAGCTTGTAATATATATAATAATATTTATGCATGTATGCACTGTGGCAGGGTCTCGACGCTCCCGAGCGCCGGTATCTCAACATATATATTATAAAATCTTGTGGGCTTTGTTCTTATGTTTGATCTTGGGGACAGGCGCGGAAACCTATTGGTTATGGTAGTTCAGCCGAATCCACCCACGGTCTAGCGCGTCAGTAGGCGGAGAGGTTGTAGCCTGGCAATCTGAGGGCGTACAAGACTATAATAATAATATATGCATGTGTTCTTTTATTGCATATTAATATTTTGAAAAAATATCTTTTATTTATAATGCATAAATATATATATTAATTTTTAAAAGGAATATTTTATGATTAAATGAGAAAGAATTATATTTAATTGAAAGGTTTACGTGATTGACATTTATATTCTTTTCCTATTTCAGAGGTACTGAATAGTTCCTCAGAAAAAAGAAAAGCAAAAAATAGTCGATTATAATAAATATAGCATAATAATTTTTGAAAAATCAACTCACGGTTCCTTGTATTTCTTGCCTAACTTCTCTTCATAGTTCGCAATTGCTAAGGCGAAAGCTACCATTTCTGATAGCGGATATTTAAAGTCTAAGTTGTAGTTCTTCTCAGATACTTTCCCCATTAAAAATATTTATTGTTTACTCAAGTCCTCTAAAATTAGATTTTTTTGGGAAGAAGCTAAAGCTCTCCCTCGGAAATTCATCTGATACTTACCTAAATTTGGGTTCAGTTGGGGTTTTCGACTCTTCAAAATCATAAAGTCTTCAGGGTGTTGGCTAGTTTGTTCCTACATCGACAACTCAGTTTTGTCCACTTATTCTGAAACGGAGCTATAGTCTTGATCTTAAAGATGTTTCGGTAAAAACACAGTGACTACCATCGGAAATGCCTTCCCAGCAGACCCGTCAAATTATATGCGTGCAAGACCAATACCCGCGTATGTAAATATAGTGAATGAAGTGCTTTCAGGGTCTTCTGCCTCCATGTATCCAATATAGTGAGAACCTTGGGTGCTAAGGTCTTCGGAATCTGAAAAGAAGAAGTATTTGGAATTGGTTTGCATGATTTTCTTGCGGGCAGTAAGTATATGTTCTCCGTTGATATGCATACGGAATTTGGGAGGGAAAAACAAGACTCGCTCGACGAAGAAATGTGTTTCAGTAACATTTCCTGTAGATCTATTTTTGGATAGATGTAAAGGTAAGAAGTGCCCCTTGGGTTGCGTATCTAAGTGTTATGTAATACATTACTAGTCTCCCTCCGACTCATCTATTTTGATAATTTCACAATTAATTTCTATCTCTTCGTAATTTTTGTGGAGATGAGGTTAGTACTTAAGTTAGGAATTATCGTTCTTTTCAGAGAATATGGATATTACATCTGATTCGAGTCGGCACTCCTGATACTCAATACTCTGTTCGAGTTTGCTACTATTCATGCTCTACAAATACTAATGTTGAGCGCTGTTTAACGGGGGAGACTCAGAAACCATTGCTTCGAGTTTGATTGTTGGGATTTTATTATTTTTGTGAAATCCATGTTTGTTTTTGATAAACATCTTTTTGGCTGAAATCTAATTATTTTTAGTGATGCTCGGTTACTCATGTCGTTCCCACGAAGCATCGAGGATCAAGTCTTGACTATTTGCGAAGGAGTCATTGTTTATGTCTCCTTCATCAAACTAAAATATAAAAGAATCTGTCATATTAGTATCTTTCACTCCAGATGGTTTTTACTGATATTTTATATTATCGGATATTGAACCAATTTTTATTACTATAGTTTCCTAATGAAATATATAAAGTTAAAGTATATGATTATATTTATTAATGACTTTAAAAAATAATATTATATTAGAAATGGCTTTGGAGATCTTATCAATTTTAATGAAGATTAACACTGCAAGGTTAGTATCTGTCAGAATAATAAGAAGAATAAATCCGTCCAGATAAAGAGATACGAGCAGAAAAACAATTAAGACAGTGGGCATCAAGTTAGCACAAGGGTAACATAAATGGCCGGAGTCTGTGTCGCCAGAGGAGCAAGAAGTACAGATCGAAGTGGATGAACGAACATCCAAACAATTAATTATATATTTGCTACCTGCATAATATATTACCTTGGTATTTACGTATTACATTCCGAATGTTACTAATGTCCCGCTTTGGTTGTGTCAATTGAAAATGTCTCCCCACTTATTGTATCCGTTAGACTATAAGACGTTCCTGAATTTTTATAGATAACCGTTGTATTGTTATAAATTCTTGATAAAATTATTTATGCAACCGCTGCAATCGAAGTTACTTCCACATAGAGCCCGGTTGTAATTGTTTGTTTTAGGTCGTAGATAATATTTATACTGTTGAATAGATAAACTCTTACAATTCTATCTAATCCACTGAGAGTAATAATCTGTGTTTATCGTATGTTATGACATTGTTAAGAACAGGTTGTGAGACAGTTATTATTATTTGGATAAGTATATAAGCTGATATTCCATCATATCTGTAGATTCTAGCCGCATTATCAGGACAACCACCACCAGAACTATTCCATCTGAGGAGAATCTCACATCGCGTATCATCCCAACGCCGAGTGTGATAATAAGTTACAATCACCAATTTGGCGCCAGTAGAATCCAAAGCCATCTTATAGGAACTTGATATAAAAGTGATCGTTGAATTAACGAATAAGATGTACCAGTCCAATTGTATATTCGAGTTTTATTGTCATCGCTTCCAGACGAGCTGTATACTTTGACTTTTGTGTCAGCAGAGGTGGGGGCAAGTTTGTTGGCATCATCAGACATGCAGACGGTATTAATATTATCAGTAACTTCAGTCAGAGTTTGATTGTAAAAAGTAGGAGAATAGTTAGCTATCCAAATGCCAAATGATGGAGTAATCATTCTGGTCAGTTTTTTGTCTAGGTTATTTTCAACTCTCGATTTGAAGTTGATTTAAAGTTTTATTAAGAAATTTATCAAAAGGATAAGGAAATAATTAATATAAAAAAATTATTGAAGTAAATCGACGAACTAGATCAGTATTTTAACCAATTCTTAAATTTTGGTCGATATGTATTTACCTTAATTTCTTTTTATTTGAACATAATATAATTTGTCTGCTAATACTTATCAAATTATCGCACTCAAAATTGAAAGCTTATTTTTAAAGAACATATTTGTGTTAACTTCACTTCTATATTAAAAAATATAACTTATAATAAAAAAAAATATCAGTGTTGTTTTATATGCTTCGAACTATGGAATTTTCAATATGATTTCAATAATTTTTAAATTATATAAATTGCATAGATTTTACTTATTCTATGGAATAAACTTAAGTAAGCTTAGAGAAGTCGGCATCTCGCTGGAAACCTGGACGAAACAAAGTTAATCCCGTACGTCCTCACACCCCTGGTAAGGTTCAGTTAGCTGGATCTCCAAAAAAACATATGCAGCTGGCCGAATTGGAAGGATCCCCACGCTACTCCGATAACCATAAAGTCGATCAATAATCAGAGACAGTAGTCAAAACACCAGTGGGAACGAAATGGGTCGAAGCTGGAGCAACTCCAACGAAATATTCTATGACCCTACCAATCAGGCTCCTATAAGAATCCATTAGTTATGAAGAGGATCTAAATATCGAAATATTTCGTATGGACTGGCAACTGGAAAGTATTTCTAATGTCTTCAACATGTTAGTAATTGTAATTATAAATGTTCTCTATCAATTCCAGGCCATCTTTCCCGAGTTATTAATGAAAAATGGGTCTTTTATCCAGTTTACTGAAATCGGATGCCTTTTGTTCTTCACGCTTTAACTATTTTTTAACTATCTTCGTAAAAGACACTAAAATGGTAAGTCGCTCATTTCTCTTTTTGATATCCTGCGTTCCTGTTGTGACTTTGCTTTATGTATCGATATAGCTGTCATTATAATTATAATCCTTTCGATCGCAAACGCTCATGGAGTATCCTAAGTTCGATTAATCGTGGTGATCAAGCTATTCGATCTTCCCAAAAAATTCAATACTGTCACCAGCACCTTCTCAAAGGACTTTTATTCAGAACAGTACTTCGGAATTCTTTCAGTATTCCTCCTCAATCTCTTGTCGGCTCACGTATTGTCTGTTATATTATACTCAATGACATTTCTGAATCCCGATTCGAACTGGCTCACGCTTCACCACTTTGACACCCTGTTATGGTATGAACGATATATCTGGTCACTCTACTGGGCAGTTGCCGTTCTGCTAACCATCGGTTTCGGCGATATTACAGCTTCCAACACGCAGGAGGCTGCCTGTCTGGTGGCCATTGAAATGTTCAGCTGCATCCTCCTCAGCTATAACATAAATTACGTGGGGAATCTCATAAACAACATCCGGCAGAAGGAATATGACTGCAATCGTAGCATCAATACCGTAACTGCAATGGCTTAACAGAACCATCTCAGTAGAGAGCTGTAGAGCCGCATTAATAACCATTTGCAAAAATCATTTGTGGTAGCTAATAATCTCAACATCACAGAGCAAGATAGGCTGCTCAGTCGCATGCCTGAGAATCTTCGCCGAGATTATCTCGTTGGCGCTTATGGTAAAGTTATTGACTGTCTTCCAATTTTGCGGCAATTTGACACAAAAACAAGGATTTTATTAGCCGAAAGCATAACTCGCCGTCTCTGTCATCCCGAGGAATTGATCGAGACTCGAGGAAACACAATGGGATTATTAGTTCTCCAAAGTGGGACAATCGGTTTATATCCTAAACGTAATTCTGGAGGGAAAAATGCTATTCAGACTATTTCAGCCGAAGGAATTGGTAATTTATTGCATCTGGGTTTTATAAGGTTTGAAGAATTAAACTACATATTCAAGTCCATAGACCATAGTGTCGTAATGACTCTTGAAAGGTAAAAAATCCTCTTGATTTTAGGACGCAATCGCCAGGACTATTAAAACTATTGCCAACTGAGAGATACGGATCAGGACGGCATAAACCGCTACCAACCATTGGACTGTGGTTTATGTAAAACCTCCAGCAAAAGACACACTATGTTCAATTGCCCCCGACTACATCCGACGCCTGTCAGACAGATCATAACTTTAGCGTTTGAGAGAGCAGAAAAAACCATACTCTTGCCGAGGAGGTCAGTGATTGAAAGGAGAGTCCGATTTCATGGGGATTCTGCCTTTCCTGATCTTCGCTTGATTGCACTTCCGACTGAGGGTGCCATCGTTGAAACGTTCTGCAAAAATCGAGCTCGCTATAGCATAAATCCCAAAAAACTGAATATTTGCGCAACCTCAAACCATCGACTCAGCATGGAAAGCCAAAGTAACAAAATGCAGGCCAATATCCTTGAGAAATTGGATCAGATAGTGTCCGAGAGAATAACTAACAAATTTTTAGAGGTAGATTAAGGATTCAACTGGAACCACTATTTTGTTGGCTTTAATCCTTCGAAATTAAGATTAAATTCTAGCAAACCCAGAAAGGAAAAAATTTCCTGAAAACATTCAACATTATTTTATTCGGATAAAAAACTTAAAACAAGTTTTACAATTTTTATATTCTGTAAAATTTTGCATTTTTTTTATATTTAAAGAACTAAATAAATAATATGACATTTTCCTGATAAATAACGAATTATGTTTTAAATCCATAAAGGTAATAGACAAAAATAAAAATACATAATTCATTCATTGATACATACTTTCCAATAACCCGGTAAACAACATTAGATATAATTTGTATATTTCTATAAAATTCGTTCGATCGAGAAGATAACTATTTTTGATCCTCCATTTCATTGCTATTTTGAAGAAGGGTTTTCGGTCTTTATAAGCCGAAACGCTTGAAATGTCCAATAAAAAATGCCTCCAATTAAAGACCATATTATCGAAGAGGCAATTCCGACAGGATAATATAACTTTCGGTAAATGAAGACAAGTCGACTGATGTTGTCCTCCAAGGAAATATTGGCTTGCAGTTGCGCCAGTCTTATCCTTTCTTGACTTGTCATCCATCCTTTTTCTTCGCTGTGTTCCCATTCATCGAACCCGAGTCTAATTTCAATGATAACAACATCCTGCATCCTCCTTCCTCTTAATTCTAAAGTTTATTTCACGAGGATCTCCTCACATATTTCTGAAGGTAATGCGCTATTCAGCCAACAAACCTTTACTCGGGTGACGGTAGGCGGGAGGTTCGTGATTATAAGGTCAGTGCTCGACTAGAAATTAGCTTTCCCGATTTTTGTGTGCTGCAAATAACACAATTCTCTCGCTGAAAACTTGCTTTCGTAAACGTACTATGCATCTTTTCGGTTATCACAAAATGATTGTCTAAACTCTGGGTCGATGATGAGAGCTGTGAGCTATTGATATTCGGGGTTGTTTTGCGAGGTTTCAACGCGGAATGTGACAGGGGGCAGTTGATATTCGGGAGAAGGGGGTTGCGTCGTGATTGTGAAATAGATACCTAAAGTCATCAAGGTCAATGTGAGCAAGATAGCCTTGATCGAGATTCTGAGAACACTGTAAAATAGTCTCGCTCGATTCGCGATCAAGTATTTGGAAACCTCCCAAAGTTTTACGATGAAATTTATTATACGACCCATCTATTTTTATATTTTTAAAAATTGATGCTTTCAAACTATTTTGTCTAGTATTAAAAAATATTCAACATATTTGATTAAAAAAAAAACAGCCAATTTCATAAATTTGTATCATATTCATTTTGTTTTTGACTCAACTCCCAATTGTTGGATGCATTGTCAAATTAAAGTAAATGATATCTAAAAAAAAAAAAAACTATAATATGAGTGATTATTGAATTATTTATTAGACAAATGTTCGATGTTGTTTTTATTTAAAATGATTGTTAGCAAACATAAGCCATTTAATATTATATGTAAAAATTCAAAAAATATTAATAATAATTGAGAACAAGTGTGTAAAGTTTTATTTAATTTTATAGCATTATCAACCGAGCCACTACGACGAAGTTTTATCGAACAGTTCCAGCGCCTCTTCGTGAAGATAGAGACCATGGCTTTTCATTTAGTGAAAATAGTTAATTTTCTTCAACACCTCTTCTATTTCATTGAGGATTTCTTTCTCCAGCTCCTCAGTTTTTTTAACCGACGATTTCTTCTGATTATTCATCTCTTCGATTTTCTTCGCCTCCTCCTTTAGTTTATGCATCTAAATATGCAGCAACTATATGATTCTCTCGTGTATCATTTAGTATTTCTTCTCAAGACTTGGTTCCATCGCATTAAACCTGGAGGCTTTCGTTCCGTTGGTTTACTGATTTGGTTGGTGAAAATGTTCGTTGTTGAGCAGGCTGAAAGGATTATAAGGAGCCAGAATTCTTTTGATTTCTATTTTGTTGCACGAATTGAGATTGAGTTTTAGCGGACTTGCTGTTGAGGTGTAAGAAGATAATTAGATGAAACTTTGGTTGTCGTTTTTATGATGACTATTTTTATGAATCGAAGTATTTGAAGTTTTTGCATAGAAAGTATTGCTGTGCCTACTATTATCGGCAAACTTAGGATTTTTTCTAAAGTCTTTGGTAGTATTGTCATGAAGGGATTGTTGGATAATTTTTCGACCTTAAAATCTATATGCGTGATGATTGTTTTTTTTAAAGTATTAATTTAGTAGATATTTTAGTTAAAATATAACAAAAATGGAAGATTTTTATCAATATTTTATTTTATTTTTATTCGAATTCTATAAACACAATATATTTGTTATCATGATGACATTGGTATTTATTGAAATTCAAAAATGAAGAGGAAAAGTAAAAAAGTAAATGAATTTTTGTACCTTTTAGGAAATGAGTCGTTGATTATAAAGGGGAATCTATTTTATTTAGTCTCAAAGGCCCCGTTGGTTTTGTTATCCTCTGTGATGTGTTTGGACCGATGGCGATAATGATTTTGTTTTTTAATCCGAAACGGCATCACTTGCTCGGTCGATGCGTTGTGGTGTTTGGTTAAAATATTCCCGAGGACATGATTGTAGAATGTTTCCCCTATTTTCTTTTGCCTGATGCTATTTTCCATAGTTTATGTGGATGATTTATGTTGTGCTACTAACTTTTGATAATGTAAACACTAATGAATATCTATATATGTATTTTTATAAAAATATAATATCCATATAATAATAAAATGGAAAGAAATTACAATAATTATCCTTCATAAATTAGATATATTTATATCCAAAAAGAACATTATAAATAATTGTTTTTTTTGTCGCTTTTTTTTATATGGTTATTTTAAAGTTGGGTTTTTTAGAAAAAGTTTTTTCAGAATATAGTGCAAACTTAGCTTTTACAGCAGCACGACGCCTCTTAATTTGATTTCTATCTTTTTGCCTCAAAATACGTTTCATTGTTTTCAACTGAGAAATACTCACTGCTTTCTTCGTTTTCAAATATTTCCTATCGAGAGTTAGCCATCACACTTCCGTCGTGATAGATCTTGTTAGTGGTCTTAATGGGCCAGTAGTCTCTCAGATTTTACAAATTCCCTCCATACTTCTTTTACAATTACGACGCTGGGATGAAATTCTTTAGTGTAGCTATCTACTCTTTTTTGAGAATGAATATTTTATTAGTAGTATTTGGATTGATGAGGGATTTAAGGTTATTATAAATTTGGGATGCTACTGAGTAAGGATCAATAATCAATAGTTTTTCGAGGCGACAGGGATAGACGGCTGATAGCCTTTGAATGACTTCCTGTAGCCGTTCTGAAATCAGAGGTGAGATCTTTTGTTGGACATCAACCAAAAACACCCAAGTCTAGACTCTCCCAGGTACAAACATATATTTTATGATGGTGCGCAGGAGTTTGTTTAACGCACAATAATAGTCTGCTAGCACATACTTTGTCAGATCGATTAAAGAGGCGTTGATTATGATGACGGGACGATATTAGTAGTCACGCCCATAGGTATAGAAACAGCCTTACTCAAGGATCTGTTAAGCGGACGTTGAAGAGATATTCTGTATGGTAGGGTTCTTTGTCCACTATATATATGTTCTAAACTTGTCTACGGAAGTGTTGATATTGAAATTCCCTGCATAACAATACTTTAGAATTATTGCGTCGTCAATGTTCGTTTCACTGGTCTCGGATGCAGAAGTTGATGTGACGCTTTGGTCGTAAAGATCTAATTTGCGTAACTATTTTTTAAGTCTGGTGATTTATTATTTTTAACGAGGAGTATACTCAACATCATAGAATATCTTGCGTTTAGGCTCGTTGTTGCTATTGTTGTAAATGTATTATTCTGAAAACGGTAAAGAAAAAACAAAACAAAATATTGATAAAGTTAAAATATTGATTTATACATCCATTTTGGCATTTTTATTTGTTTACACTCATTATGGAAAATCATATAAAAAAACTAATATGAACAATGATTTTTTAGGTTGATATGTGTTGGTTTTACCTGGGTGTTGTATTTTGAAGGCATTACGAGGAGCACGTAAATACGTGAAATTCATCTATGTTTTATTATTGAAGTTTTTTTGTTTGTTTATAATAAAAATATATGTTTTTAGCTAGATATAAATAAGTTATTAATAATCCCGAATTCAATAAAACCTGGGTAATATACACAAACATAAAAAATTATTAAATGAATAGGCCAATTTTACATGATATATGAATACAACATAGGTTTTTCTATATTATAAAAATACTCAGTATTCTTCCCTTTTGGTTATCATTATTGTAATAATTAATTCACTTTTAAAAAAGCAAGCAAAAATATATAAAAGTGCAAATTATTAATACCATATTTCTTAGCAATTTTTCAAAGTCAAAATAGATACAAATATAAACATATGACGAGTCGCAAACCAAAAAACAAAAAAGATAACCATTCTGTAGGAGGAGAAAGGTCTAATCTCGACGACATCATGGAGATGGAAGACTCTGCTTTTTACCCAATTTGGCAGCATAGCCCTCAACGGGAGCTCATTTCCTATTTCGATGAGCAATCGGTCCCTGAGTTCTACAAACACTTCTCCATCCAAAACATCGAAGATCGGCCCGAACAAGAGATGGAAATAGAGGGAGAAGCAGCATCCGGCTCTTTCACGAACAAGTCAATGGCCCAGTTCAACCAGGAGAACTATTCCACAACTAGCGATTTCAAAGATAACAGGTCTGTCCAGCCAACCATCAACAAACATCACACTTCCCAGACAAAACCTTACGTCGAAGACAATATGATGGGAGGGTGCAAGTGCAAAAAGATTGGGTGTCTAAAATTGTATTGTGAGTGTTTTTCGCAGGGCAAGGTTTGTACTAAATAATGTGTTTGTGATGGTTGTCACAATGTTCCGCTGAACCGAACAGCAATTGAACGAGCTCGTCTATAAGCCAAGTTAAGAGTGCCAAGTTGCTTTAAACATTTAGATAGTTCCATGCCTGCAAAGGTTTGTAATTGCCTTCGGAGTCAATGCAAAAAGAAATATTGCTAATGTTTTTCGTCGGGTCAGTCGTGTAACGATTTTTGCAATTGTAAAAATTGTCTCAACACCATATCGACAACTGTGGAGACGTTCGATCGTGGGTCTATAAAATATAAGCCTTCAAAAAAGGAGGAAATGTGATATTGACTCTATATTATCAGTAATATGATTAAATTATATGTTAAAAACCAGAATTTTAGATAAAAATAGAAAAGTAAAAGTTTTGGCGTTAATTTTTAAGCTCGACATATTGGATAGTTTTTAAAAATTATGCATTAAATGATGTGTTTTTTTTATTCTTATTTGTTTTAAACCCGCACATTTTACTTTGAAAAATATTAATAAATTTAGTATCTCCATTCAAATTAAATTATTTCCTACAAATATCCCTTAAAAATTTAAAAAGTTTTAAGTTTTTCAAATTATTTCGAAATATCGACGCATTTTTTGAATACAAATGATGAATCAAATAAATTAGGATTCCTGTTTATTTTTGTTGTAATATCATAAAGCAGATAAATCCGTAATATTTAAAAAAAAAAACTTGTCGATATGGAAGGTTTGAGTTCAATTCTCGCATTTGGACATTTTTTTATTTATTTGCCATCATTATTTAAATAATAATAATAAAACATTATGCCAACCTAATTAATAAAAAAATCAATTAGTCAATAAAATGAAACTGAAAAAACACAGTAGCGTTAGATAAAAAAATGTAATCCGAACACTGAAATAAATGAAAAATAATACAGTATAATATTCATAATGTATATATTTTACACGGATCAATATCACATGATAAATTCATTAATAAAATGACATTTTCACTCTATTTCAATAACACCCTTTCCGGCACCTTTCTCGAAACTCCCTTTTCTATTGGCTATAGCCACTGACTTAAATTTACCCTCAAGATATTCCAGATAATACTCTAATTTGTTAAAGTCCACCTTTTTTTAGTTCCGAAAAGCTCTCAGTTTCTCACTGGCTTTGACCCTATTCTCTCCTCCTTTCATGGTTTTGATATCTTCTAAGCTTTAATTGATTTTGCTCATATCTGATTTATACCTCCGCCAAACTGAAGTTGTCTTAATGGATAAAGTTAAGGCACACTTTTAGGCAAGGTCATCAGCGATCTCAGTAATTTTTTAGTGTAGTTGTTTTATCTCCTCTTTCATGGAGTGTTCGAGTTGGTACTCGTCTCCAACCAATCGTTGAACATCATCGTTAACTTTTTTAAAACAGTCTAACTTGGCGAAACATTCTGAAAATATATCAGTACATATTTCCTTCTTAGACGATTTTTGAATTTAGCTTTCCACCTTTACCCTATTTCTTTCTATTTGTTGAGTCAATTTTGTTTTTTGCTGTTCCAGGTGGCTGATTCTTCTTTATTGGATTCTATTTTTCATTTATCTGTTCCTGAGCCTCTCTTTCAGCTTGGCTATTTCAATTCGCAGTTCGCAAACTAGATCCCGTTCCTCGCGATAATGCTATCCGCAATAAGCATCTGAAGCTGTTGATTTCCCGCATTGTGTGCAAACCATCAAAAATTATTTGCTGTTGGATATTATAAAGATTAGTTAACTAAATTCTTTTTGCTTTATTTATTAAGTATGATTTTTTATAATTGAATGCTGATTTTTAAATGTTTATAATCACATCAACGATTCTCTTTCTCTTTCTTCCTTCTTATTTTTTTTCCCCTTCGATTTGGGTTTTTTAAAACAACCAGTAACATAATTTATTTAAATGTTAAATATTATTATTATTAATTATTTTTAAATCTATTAATCTTTAAATAACCATTAGACAAGTTTAGAATTGTCTCCATTATCAACTCTGTTAACCATATATTTAAGTTATTATTTATTTTATTTGTATGGTCCACAAAGCAACAAAACAACTTCTTTCACTTTTGAGTTGGATCAGGCAGCCTGCTACTCAAATATTGTTTCTCCTCTCATGGTGGTCGAGTTATTTGACTTATTTTCTGCAGCAACCTTAGCTTTAGCTAGTGAACCCTTCTTGCACCTGTTTGTATGTCTAGAATTACTCCATATTTTTCGATTGGGCAAATTGCTGTGTTTGTTGTAGAGAAATCACTCTTTTCTCCTCCAGATTGTCCAGCTGTGTACCAAGATGTACATAGCTCTATAGTTAATTGAGGCAGTATTTTACAATATCAGTAAATGACTCCATACTAGTGATATCGTATACTAATAAAACAGAATGCGCACCTAAATTAATAATACTACATCAATTAATGATTTGATATTTATAAGAAGTATAGGTTATGTTCTTGAACCGCTATTGTTGGCGATATCCCAGATCTACAACTTAATATTTTTTTAATCAATGCTGAGACTTGAAGCAGATGGCGAACCCAATTGTATTCATATAACATTGATAGAACTGGTCTTAGGCAAAACTGAGATACAGATAAGTCTTTCTTACTGAACTGTTACCAGCAATCATAAATTTGAAGGTGGTCCCAATATCTATTTCTCATTATAACTTTGTATTATTTTTAGTTCGTTCAGTGTTTCTTTTAAGAATTTGGATATCTAGTTTATTGAAAAAATCAATGTAGTTTCCGAGTCCTAAATTATGAATCTAATACACAATTAGCGCATTTATGTTATTTGCTAGAGTGTATCTATCTACATTAAAAAAAAATATTTTCGATAGAATTTGTCAATATATCATAAAAATTAGAATATAATTTAATTATAAATTGAAAGAAAAATTAGGGATATTTTTTAATGAAAGTACCAATCGAATTGTACAAACATCATCTAAAACTATTGTTTGATGATAAAATAATCAAGAATAATGTTTTTAGTAAAAACTAAGGAAAATACCTTGTCGAAATATAAGCTTTGGAAAATATCTTATTGACGGACATTGAATATTTTTTCCTTAACAAAAAATAAAAATAAAAAAAAATAAAAACTATTTCACAAAATGAATGGTGCATAATGAATATCTGAACAAAGGATATTTATCGAATGTCAATCAGAATGTCCTTGTATTTTTTGTTGTGTTCTTCGCAAACATTGTTTTGAACATTCGATATTTTTGTTCCAACTCTTTATGCCTGCTCATGACCTTTTCTAATCTCGGCCTCACGCTTTGACTCGTTCTGACCGTCCCGGACTGGCATTTAAACGAATGATGTCCTTGATCCTTTAGCATAATCTCAATATCCGTATTATTGTTTAAGGTATCGAAGTCTTTTCTAAAGCTATTCTACGGTGTTGCCATCCTCTCTTTCTAAGTTTGGGGCAGTATAAATGATTTGGAGATCTTCTTCTGACCAGTTTATTGATCAACGATTATATTGACTTTAAACATTTTCTGGTTAAGCTTCACAATATTATAATGTGTTTATGTGCGTTAGGTGCGAACGGGAATGAGTTCCAATGTGGATCTCTTGAGCTGATTCGTCCTACCTAATATTTTTTACTTAGTCTACGCATTGATAGTGGTAAGATCGGCTGCAGCTTCAAATAAAGCCTGCGCATTGGAGGTTGATGATTTCTTTGCGGAACTCTTGAATTGGTTTGAAATACCTTTCTTATCAACAAGGGACACAGAGTGGTTTTGCCTGTGACTATGATGGTGGGACTGATAAGGAATTGTCAGATCACAGTTCTTTTGAGTGTATTTTCTTTTGATGTCGCCTATGGTTTTGTAGTAAAAATAGTTCTTGCCTTCCAGGACGTCCCTTTCGTAGGCGGTTTTGTACATATCATCGAATATGAGTCTCCTGTTGTCGATGAGTGCTTCCTATTTATTATGGATGTTCTGGTTGACGAGAAGCATGGTAATATAAGTTATAACTCAAGTATTAAGATTAGTTATTTATTAATTATATTTTATTCTGTAAGTTTGGTAGATTAAGATGTTATTTCAGCGAATAATACTTTCCCAATAAAATTGATACTTTCCTATTTTTAAGTGTGAAAAAATATATAGTACTATCATTCAGAAATTTTTTTTTTTTATAAATATATAATATTGTATACACTTTAGGTTTTACGCTTTAGATCTCTCCACTCAAGTATTCATTTTTTCTGCGATAAGTTTAAAAATATAATTTACCTAATTTATCAGTATTATAGTCTGTGTTTAACTAATAAAATATTAGAAATAATTTAACTAATAATATAAAACCTGCCATTACACCTTAATAAAAATAAAAAATATTAAAACCATGAAGAGTTTCGCAAATCGACTCATTGATTTAAAATAAAAATAGGACCTGGATCTCAATCCTCTCCACTACAGCCAGTCCGTATCATCATCAAATCGCAAAGGTCTCAAATCCAATCTACACAAAAAGGACGCATTCCAACAGGATTTTTAAGATCTCCAATGTACTCTCAAAATGTTCAATAAGCATCCCTCCATGAGCAGAGCACCCCTCTCCTCCTCAACTGAGAAGCAGCTGAAATAAAATGTAGACAGCTATCTGAGCAGACCGACGAAGAGCAAATAGTTAATATCGCGATCAACTATAATAAAGGACTCGGACGAGCCAATAGTTCAGGCAAAGTCGAATTCTTCAAAGAACGAAACTACCAATACCAGGAAGATCGGATCACGGGTCAACAAAATCGGAAAGCCTGGACTTGAAGAACTTGGTCTCGAAGAATTCAATGTTTTAACGACTAGCAGACAAGACTATATTTCTATGAAATCAGTAGTCCTCCAAAGGACTGATAAATAAAGTGATGGAAATAAAAAGGCAATCAAATAAATAAAACCGTTAAACATCGTTTCCCCACATGTTGAACCAGTGAGGTTGAGAGATTCGACCAGAATAAAACTCACAGGCAAGATCCAGTCATCTTTTTGGTCAGAGTCGCCAACTCAATTAAAGTAATCGTTCGCTGGTAGTAGAACTGTCCACAATCCGAAAGAAGAAATGGTAGAAGACACAGAAAAGGATAATAAATTTCGGGGATCTTCACTGAAGAAATAGGTACAATTTAATAGAAATACCAAATCTAGACAGCAAACAAACAAATTAGGAATACCTAATATAGGAAATACATGCTATATGTAAAATCACAACATTCATCACAATATATGTTACCATTATTTTCTGTCCTTTCTAGAAATGCGCCTCTTCAATGTTTATTCAATCTGCCGAATTTGAACAAGATCTTTGAGTGTGTTAACTTCGAAGAAGAGCAACTTAACTCGAAGCATAGGGGAGTCGCGAATCGATACCGACAACTCTATTTGAACATCAAATCAGGAAACCCTGATAATGATTTGTCTACCTTTCACCTCAAAAGAGCAGTTGGTAACAAATTTAAAACATATTTAGAAAATATAGATGGGAAATATAGATTTCCTAACATTTTTTTTTTACATTTTTTATTAAAAAATATAACAAATAAAAATAAACACATAAGTATTTTAATTTTATAGCAAAGACATCAGTGATATTCGTCCAATGGGACCAACAAGATGCGCATTAGTTTTTCGGAAAACTTCTAGATTCACTGAACGATGACCTCAACCGAATTTGCGATAAACCTGCTTATCGGGGCCTCGAAGCAGACCGAAAGATAAGAAATCTAAGCAGCCTAGCAACGGAGTATTGGAATTACTACAGAAAGCACGAAGATTCTCACATAATAGATTATTTCTGTGGCCAGATGCTCAGTTCCGTTACCTGCAATGTTTGTCAATTCGAAAGTCTGAGCTTTGACAACTTTATGGACCTCTCGCTTCCCATCGTCAAAGGCAAACGGAATTTGGAATAGCTCATTTAGTCCTTTCTCAAGACATAGTAGTTGGATGACCTGTATTTCTGCTCCAAATGCAAGAAACATAATAAAAGCAAAAGAAAACTTGATCTTTGGAAGGTGCCGAAAGTACTAATGATCCAGCTGAAAAGGACAAAGTATGGGAAAATAGTCAACTAAAAGATCAAGGAAAAAGTCGTGTTTCCATTTGACTCTCTGAACATTAAGCCATTCCTTCCTTTGTCTAGTAATAATATATTTTTTTACTAATATTTATTTTAGATGATACGTCTGTCAAACTTGCCCAATATGATCTGACCGGAGTAGTGAGTCACTTAGGATCGATCGATGGAGGCCACTATTATGCTCATTGCAGAGACC
>JAHDVE020011053.1:0-99174 GCA_022606495.2 Halesus radiatus
CTTCTTTAAGGTCTATTCATATCTACCGGTACCGTGCAGTGCAGAACAGTACAGTGCAGGAACGGTGCAGACACAAGTATTCACATTACACAGCACAGACACAGTATAGTCGCAAGTACGGCTGTTTACTGATCTTTTGCGTCCGCCACAATATTTTTGAGGATTTTATAATCCTATTCCCATATTTATTATTGTTTTATAACTTATTTTCCCTGACCGATTCGATTATTTTTTCGTTGTCCATCTTCTTGGTTTAGCAATATTTGCATTTATTGACGACAACTGACGGGTACGCCAAGATGGCGGTGCTAACGGCGATGTGTTCATACTAAATAATCTTAACTTGCCAGCACCGTCAAAATATTCTTGCCCACAATCTCGGACGGGGCTGGCCCTTGCTTGCGCGGATACGTTAAGCTTACTTACGCTGTAATATTAATGTGTTCACAGATAATATAAGCAACTAATGTTATCGTGTCTGCACTGTAATATTCCGCACTGTACTGTTCTGATGCTGGTAGATGTGAATATATCTTTAGTCGTTTTCTCATTGCTGAGGATCGTGACCCCCACTCAATTTCCCTGATAGACAAAAGCTTCCATTCCTCACGGTTATGCACTGTATGGAGAGCCGCGGACACTGATGTTCCGGACGCCTGTGATAATTCTCCTACCTCCTACTTTTCCAGTGACCATGAGTTTTTCTTGGTTCGATTTCTAAGTTTTGACGAGCAACGTCTCTAAAATACCCTAGGATACGATATGGCTAAACTGTTGTGGATGCCTGACTCTTCCATATTTCTATAAGAACCTCATTTTTTAAATTAAATATTTAAAAAGTAGTTTTATAAATAACGTAAATAAAGGCGTGGGTATTGAAGCTTACAAACCTAATTGTAATATTTAATCATTGAAGAATATAATATAAAAAATCACAGAAAATAAAAAGGTGTCAACCAATAATATGGGATTTACAATGGAGGACAGTATTGAGAAGTCTTGATTTTGAGATATGATATCGATGAAGGTGAAGATGTCGTAAAGTGAACTGGTCACATTAGCTCAGTTGGTAGAACAGTTGTCCTGGTAGGACAGAGGTCCTAGGTTCGATTTCCAGATGCGATTGACACCTTTTTTTCTGTTGTTTTTTGTTTTATTTAGGATGTGTTAATATTATCTTCTTCAATGACTATTTTTTTTTTATTTGTTTATTTGAAACACAGATTATTTAACAATAAAATGCAAGAAAGCTTTGACTGCCCAACTAGGAACAAATCCCATTTTAGTACAGTCAAATTGACAAGTTTAGTTCAAATTAAATGCCATTATACAAAAATAGAAGGTAAAAAAGGTACCATTGACATAGTATGGTAATATAATATATCTAGAAAAAGTATAATAATTAAGTATAAAAAGATGTGAAGAATAGTACAGAAAAAAAAACAATTGTGTGTACCAGATAATTTGAGTATAGCATAATAGTTAAGTAGTTATGAAAAGATAAGAAAAACATATATTATGGAGTAAAATAATATAGCGTAGATTGTTTGATAGATACTGGTTGGTGCTTTGAGGAAAAGATGCGTTTAAAGTTGAATACTAAAAAAAAGATAATATTATATTTATTATTTTAATAAAATATTCAATTGCTGCTACTTTTGTGGTTTGTCAGCACCACCGTATTAACAATATATTATAAAAATATATAATATAATACATTTTCAAAATTATACACGGCATACACATATAATATAATATTATGAAGGCCAATTAACAGGTTTATGATCACATTCTTTAATGACAGAAAACAGAGCAATTATGAGGAATCATTATAATTTAAATACCTGCAAGAAGTTGGTATAGGACTACAACAGAGCGTAATTTTAAAGATTAAAGAGTAAAGTTAAAACAAAAAATAGATTGGCGTTAATACAATAGATTCAGATGTACATGAATTAAAATAAAAGTTGAAATGCAAGTTTCAATTAGCTACACAACATCAGTAGGGCATCAAGATAAATCATCATATGTATTGTAAAACCATGTATAATGGTGTTTAAAATGTGGAAACCCTTATTATGTAATGGGTAAGACTAAGAAAGGAATGCTTATGTAGTTTGGCATGCATAACTGATGTACAAAGAAATGAGTGTAAAAATAATATATGACGCAAAGTGAATGGTAGATGGAATTGAATACTTGAGTCATCCAATTTCATGAGTTAGAAAAACGGAATAATATGTATGAGATAATGTATGAATATAAATGAAACAAGGAGTGTGTACCAAGACAGAGCTGTGTGATGGTTTATTCTCTCTGCCTACAATTGCGGAGAATCAGCGTGATGGTTAGTTCTAGTTATCTTCTAGAAATAAGAGGCCAATTTTGTTCAGTGTCCTGGCCTGGTTTGAGGTGGTTTTGGGTAGAATCAGGATAGAGGTTTGGTATCCGTCCTCCCAAATTATTGTAGACTTTGAGAACGTGAAAATATGTCTGTACTTAAAATGTCCTGTGCTACATTATTCCAAGCATATTTAATGGGCTTTCTTGGCGAAGGTGAGATAAATGTAGTGTGTGGGGTTCAATTTATGTTTCTCAACTGTAAAGTAGGAAATCTGTTTTCTGAAGCAGAAAAAAACTATAGACTGATGATAATGTGACTTATTCCACTTTAGACAAAATTTTGAATCGTACATCGATACCTAATTAATCAATTTGTTGGGTATTGTTATGTGAATTCCGTATAGCCAGTGGGACTATGGCATCCCCATTTGGGGTAGTTTGTGAGGTGAGAGGTAGTGAGTACCTGGCTGTTCATGCCTGGGACCCTAGTACCGTCAAATCGGTAACTTAACATTATAATATTGATATAACTGGCGATTTTATATCGATTTCCCGAGCACGGTTGCGCTCGTAAGGCATGTCGATAGTCAAACCGATATTGACAACATAATAAATGAGAAATCTCCCTACGATAGCAACACTGGCGGGTGTTGTCTATGGATCGACATTCCAAAATGTCAAATTTATTTGTACATGCAAATAAATTGACAATGTCGAATTAATGTTCACTAATATATCATAGTTCATAATAATATTCAATACTCTCACATTAATGTACATTTGCACTCCGCATGTACTTTTTGGCACTAAAAAGGAGTTAATTTCTAAATGAGATCTTTAGCCATAACTCGTGATATTCTGAACATCTGTCTGGATCAAGCTCAAACGGATTCAATTTGTCGTGTATATGACGTCTTTCAATTGAACGAGCTTCGTTAGTCTGACTTCGTTCATTAATAAGCCAGTAATTTTGCAAAACGAACGACATTACGCAAAAATTTAGGAATATAGACACTTAACCGAAGCTTGTCTGTCAAAAAAGAGGCTGCGCTAAATTAAGCGGGCTTTGTCTACTGGCTATCGGAATATTTTATGTCAATTATTGTTGACCGTGCTCGCACATACTGCCTAACACCACCTAATAATAACCATAGATGACTTGCTTTAGGCAATATCGCATTGATATAGGGTTTTATCGATCGGCCGTGCTTGGGCTCCTGGTGACCAAACGTAACGCGATGTCAAGAAACTTTTCGATTCAGAATGGTTGTCTTAGACCAGGGCGGTACCTACTGAGAGTATCTTCCATTCTGGTGATTGTTCATTAAATACTTGGCCATTTTTTTCCCGATTCTAATTTTTGTCTCATCATAATGTTCATCGAAGGGAATAAATTTCGTCATTGTTCAACTCCGATCCTAAATAATATTGTCCGTCAGCTTTATCCCACTATAATGGGTTTCGAATGAATCATTGTGGTCCTTAATGTCATCGATTACGCCCCCTATTCTTTAATACTATGCCCTTAAATCATTTTCAAGGAGAGTTATTCCACTGCTGAAATATAACCTGCTTTCATAGGCATTCTCAATAAAAAAAAATTAAAGGCGACGATGTTTACAATCATTTATTTTCATAAATTGCTCGATGGTATGAATACCTACAATTAATTTATTAAGGCGGCCCAACCGAACCAAGTCTAACGAAATCGCGCAGTCCATATATTGGTGGCGATAAGATTGAAATTGGCACTGATGCCGGCCGCCCTTTCCGATTTATGCAAAACAAACATCTTCGAAAAGGGTTACACGCCGTAAATACAGAAACGCGAATTTCACATTCCAATATTACACTTCCAGTATAATACAATGGCGTATTTACATACGTAGAGAATTACACCTACTTACATCATTCCATCTGGAATTACAGGTGTCAAAAATAAATTAAAGGCTTTAAATTTTTAAATAACAAAATCAATACAAAAGAACATTGTCTTACGTATATCTATGTACATGTAAAGAAATAATAATTATCCAATATTCGTACACTACCAAAATATGCTATTTAAAGTAATACTCATCTAACAAAAAAGTTCAATATTGTTTTCAAATATACCTTAAAATACTAAATTAGACAGGTGTTCCGTCAAACTTTTGGTGTGTTTTTCAATCTGAAATTTATTTAGCGCACTCTTACACACTTCAAAACAGGTTTTATGTTATATGTAATTCCAGTATGTGTAATTTAAGTACATGTAATTCTCTCAATGTGTAATTACATCCATCTGTAATTTCGTCCGTGTTTTATTCTGGCAGCACTATATTGGTAGGTACGTGAAATTCTCCCCTTTCTAATTTCATCGTGACACCGTAGTAAAGCATGTTTTATTTTATTTTGTGAAGCTTATCATTCTCTAAACGAGCTTTTTTTTTAATCCGAAAAACTATTTTTTTTTCTGGACATACAAAAATAATCACTAATAAAACTGTCCGAGTAAACCTAAGGCCAATCTGTCTTCTTTTTTTATTTATTTATAGATTTATTAATTTCCATTTATTTGCAGACATTTTATTTTTTAATATAAGCAAGTATTATATAGAATGATGCGTATGTTCTGTAAATTATTACTACATAATAGAGAATCGTGAACCCCTCACTAGGAGAAACTGTACTGAAGTGTTCACGTATTTATGATATAGTAATATTGTGAAATGGTTTTACAATTATGTTTAAAAATATTGTTGAAAAGAAAAAAATTCGAATTATTTATATTTAATCTTAATGTTTTTATATTCGATTTGTGTAAATAAGTCATGAAAAAAATCTGCTACTTTTGACTTTATCCAGATCGAGAATTAAGTTTTAATAAATGTGTTGGTGTATTCTCTCTTCTTTGTTTTAAAGTTGGCATGTGATTATATAGTTTAATTTAATTCAGAGGTATTAATTAATTTTTTTAAAACTAAAAGGATTATATTAAAATATAATAATAATAAATAAAAAAAAAATTTAAAAGTAAATAAAAAAATGAAATAAAAATAATAAAATACAATTTTTAGTACTTACATACCTACTATTATGACCACGTAAACAATGTTGTTAATTATATGTAATAAATATCTTTTAAAAAAATTGCATAGTATTTTAAATATGTTTGTACGTTTGGATCTGACCTCGGCCGGCTAAGTCCTCCATCACGACACGAGCAATATCTTCCGCTTACTGTGATGGTAGTAGGAGATTTTCAAATATTGTCAGGTTATTCGTAACACCAGAATATTTGTCTTTCTTTTTAAGGAAAAATTATTAGAACTAACAGAACCTCCACCCCACCCCCTCCCTAGAAATCATTCTATTGCAGCGATACGCGAGGACGATTACGTAATTTAGCTGATTTTGGAAAAAATGTCAAACTGCTTTACGTACCTTCACACCCTTGTAAAGCGACGTACACACCGTCACCACTCCGACGAAATATTGCAACTGAAGAAGGATGCAGAATATGTATTCCACCTTGCGAAGAGTTCTGAAAAAATCAAAAATTAATATCGCACAAGAGTCCCAACTACTCGTTACTGTCCGAAGCCAGTGAGTTAAATAAACGTATATATTTTTCATAATTTAATTTGATGACCGTTAGATTATGAACATATGAAAATAATATGTATTGAGACCGAAAACGGATCTAAATTCTTAAATTTTAATAGTTTAAGAACGTGCGTACATGAAAAAAAACTCTTTTATTGTCAGAGGAACCTCTACTTTGAATCATCTGTATAATTTCAAAAATTAGATACATTTCTTTGACTCTAAGGGACTGTATGGCATCCCCAATCGGAGTATTTTGTGAGGCTAAATAGAGTAGGAACCGAAGGGAGAGAGGATGGTTGAGCGATATTCAAATCTGGTCCCCAAACAAAGGTAGAGCCATCTCAAAGAAAGTTTCAATTATGAATGGTCTTTTTTACAGAGAGTATCTGCTATAATTTTTTATTTTTTATTATTATTTTGAGACATTTTACAAAAAACACAATGCAAAAAGTCCCGAAAAACTATTTTTTTGTAGTTTGTCTAACGGGAGCTCGAATCCAGGACCTCTATCTATCCGGGACAACCACTTTGCCGACTAAGCTAATGAGACCAGTTCAATTTACGTCATCTACACCGATATCATACTTCGAGTTCAATACTTGTTAATATTATCCTCCATTTTAAATCCCATATTATTGGCTGCTATCCTTATGATGAACTTTGCAATCATCATCAGAGCTCCTGGGTTCGAGCCACAGATGCGACTGATACCTTTTACTTTTTCTGTTGTTTTTTTCGGATTCGTGTTTCATTTGAGATGTGTTAATATTATCTTCTTCAATTATTAAATATTACAATGAGGTTTACAAACTACAATATGTTATTAAAATATATATATTTCATTATTATCTAAGACAAATAGTTTCTTTCAACTAGACAAGTTTTCGATATTTCATATGTATATATCAATATGTAGCTTCGCAATAGCATTTTAACTAAACGGCATCAAATAAACATTAGCTTTATTGGTTAATGGTTTGCTATTAACCAAACCATTTAGCAAATAGATGAAATTAGGATAACTGCCTACCACCAACGGATAATAGCACCCAAACGATTATTTCAGTGGAATAATTGTAATGATATGTTAATACATTTCCGTTCATTTTGAAATTCACAACAACTCATGGTGACATAGAGAGCACATTCAATTTTACGCTCAATACTTGTTATCAGTTAACATAAGATTTAAACGGTGAGACTTGCAATACATCAAGCCATTAAGAGAAACGGCTGCGCTGCCTGTTTCATACATACCTTAATTTTGTATTTGAGGCCAAAATACCCAGCCAAACCGAATGATATACTCTGTTACGTAACAAAAGGATGATCCTACGTTAAATTCTAGCTCCTTGTCACAACAAAATAGCTGGGCAACCAATTACGATACGTCCCTCCAAAATTCCCAATAATCAACCAATCCAGTGATTTACCGCTTGTAATCAACCAATGAGGGTTAAAACAATCATTACCGACCATACAGAACAGGGTAACAGGAAGCGACTCCCGAGCCCCCACTGCTCTTTGGCGGCCACTTCTGTTCACCGCTCACTTCCAGTCGGACCAGCAAGCCGATAGCTGGGTTCTCTGTAAGAGTTCGCTGCTTAAGTCGTTATTTCGTCATCCGAGTCTGTTTAGCAACGTAATCGCATGCGGGTTTGAGACACCTAGCTATTCGTGCCCGTTTACCTTAAAACACCTAAGCTGCTGACTTGTAACTAACTAATTTAAACTCAGTGTGGAGATGTCCGACGCTCGTGCCCCCATGCCCGCAGCTCACGTCGACGGCCCGACCATGTTAATATGGGGCGCCACTGCTCAGACATCCTCAAGCAAGCTGTCCTAATCTTCCCTATTGTATGTGTTGTACTTGCCTTTGCCATAATTGATACACCTGGTCTAGAATTTCATCAGAGAGAGAGTGATATTTAACTTTATATCAGGAATAGGACCTTTTTCCTAGGCATACGATTGTACATAACCTGTATTGTCTATTATCACCGCACAATAAATTCTGAGACTGAAAGTACTCCATCGCTTCATTTAAAGTAGAGTAGAATTGCCTCCCTTCCAATTATATGACTGCGGTCGACTCACCTGACTCTGAGAGAGAGGAAACCTCGTGCTGTACCGGAATCTGAGCTATCCATTGTCCGGACGACGCTGCACCTGCCTAAGAGACTATCACCTGGGTAAGTCACGCTGATATCCTTGTCTCCTCACTCTCTAGAAACACAACACTGACGCCCATCGTGATGCATTTTCCCCTACCCGACCTTCCTCCTTCCCATCATTTCTAACCACAACAACTCGTATATATTTTTTTTTAATTAATGGTTTAGTAAATATCTAGTATGGATGGTAAGTATTTTATTTATTTTTGTTTTAAATTATTAAGTATGTGCCATGAAAAAAAAATCAATTTTCATAATTTTAGATGCAATATTTCAGAATGATAAAAATTTACAGTATTTATTGGTTTGACCTTGGAAATTTTTTGGCATGCGGCCCTTTGTTTATCCGATGTATGTTGGGATTCTTATACGGTAGTCCGATTTAAATTTAAAAAAAAACTACACTATCAACGTCACCGACTGCAACGTTAACCATGTCAAGCTGTAGGTACCCTACCCCCTGCGACCCGCAAACAAATTCAAAAAAAGGTTGTGCATCACTGCACTACGCGCACACTATAGTATTATTTGTTACATGATATACTTTTGTACTTTATTTGCTTGTTAATTGTTCATTCATTGTACTATATATCGTATCTACTGTTTGTACAGGATCAAATATCAAATTTACTATACCGATCTCAACGCGCATGATCATTTAATCCCTTCATCAATCATGTGGTAGTTTTTCAATGGAGAGCGGCAATGAATAGAAAAAGAAAATTGGTACATATTTAGAATAAAAATGTGTCAACGTAGTGAGAGCAAATGACAGATCACATATTAAGAGACATCGGAAATTAAATTCAATACGTATTCATCGAATATTCTATCAAGGACGGAACTCCGTGAAAGAATTTGTAAGAACTTTTAAAATGATTATTTCAGATATATTTTTAACCACGTTTTTACTATTTTATGAGTTGAAAAGCGACATTAAACATAAAAAGCAAAATAAATAACTCTCTTTTTATTCTAAAGAATGGATGATTAACCTAGTTTATCAAGGAATGTGCCAAGTTCTTTTTAAAAGGCTTCGCTTGTCATAGTTATTAGTTTGTCATCAATACAAGTCACTGCAAGACATTTGAATACAGGACATCCCGTCTACTTTTACTAAAAATCGAATAGTTTTACTCAAAATGTTCATAGTTTATTTCAGGCTTCAAAATATATAAACAAACAAAGGATACATAGTGTCTGGATTATATTTGTACTCGCAAAAATGAGGCTGTGTGACAAAGATAATTGAATCGTTACAAGTAATAAAATGTTTGTACATATCCCTTGTTACAAGTCTAATATAACATAATTCCATAGTGTAGTCGCCCTTCTACAAAATACATATTCATAATATAGAAAGAATTCAAATAAAAAGTTGACTTTTGATAAATTTTAAACTTAGCATACCTTTAGTATACATTAATTACTTATCGTTAATTTATATTTTAAATATTGGAAAACAGTCGAAAAATAAACCACCTAACCTTTTTATTAAAATTGTTAAACTGGAAATTATGTTGTCCTGAACTCCTATAGTTAATCAGCCTGCATATACCTAAACGAACTATTAGACAAACATTAACATTTTGCATATGTATATCCCGTTCCAACTACAGTTTGCATTCCCCAATATTTAAAAAATACTTGAATCATTTTAATGTATTTGACAATAATCTGATTTTGGCAACTTTAAAAAAAAGTACGAAAGAATTTTTCTGCCTAATTTATAAATTATCGTTAATTTTTTTTTGTATTAATATTAACGTTGATTTTGTGAACATTTTATTATTTATGTTTTCTGTTCCTTTATATTCCTGTATATTTTCAGCTTTGGTGCAGTTTATTTTTATTACAAGTGTAAATAAACTTTTGTGCATGTTTTTGTTTTTGTTTTTATATGCGATTTAAAAAATATGTATTCATATGTAAAAGCCCTCTCGGCGTTTAAACAAATAAAGACAGATAAATTCACCGCACGCAGTAGCAGAAAACTAAAGGATGGTGACGCTGGGCCTATAAAAACGAAAATTTATTAAACTGCTTTCCAAAACTGCATATTGGCCGTGTCATTAGTTCGTCCTCCAGATTCGTCATTCAGATAACCGGGACCACATTCAAAAATCTTTAATGTTATTCCAATATTCAACCTGAGAACGAAGCCTTTTAAATCATGCTTTATCGTAGCATTGCTAAAAAATAGTGGTGTTTAATTTATTTTTAAATATAATGGTTAAAAGAAAACTTACCGTAGAACAGTGACATAGTGGCGATGTACCTGAATCAATCCTTCATATAAAATTTTCGACTCTTCTTTTGTTTTCTGCATTACTGTGATATCAAGACTACTAGACTTGTCATTGAATTTGTCCAGCTTAATGAGTATGATATCCAAATGTTTCGATAGGAATATCAAAAATAGAAGCAGGATTCCGTCGAAGCATGCCATGATTAAAGATGCCATAAATTGGACGAACAGTTGGTAAAAAGTGTTAACCCAGAAACTAAAAGTACTATCATCAAAAAGCAAGCGACCTAAACAATCCATTGGATTTGTGAAGGATGTATTTTTCAACAATTTTGCAAAGGTAAATCGACCGATAACTCCCTGTAGGCCAAAATAAATCATGTAAGTCAAACGATTTGCGTTTTTAGCAGCTTTTTTGCAAGCTTCTACAAACTTTGCATCCTCTTTGATGTGTCGGTATAGGTCTTGCGTTATTAAATTGCGGACTTCCTTTATATCTTTTGCGAAATAAATCATTGTCCACAACTTGATCTGCAATATCAATAGAGTATTTGTCGTGAAGATTTGTTCTATGAACCCTTCTTGTGTATCATATGTCAAAAGAGAATGTATACCGTACATCAGGGAGTACAACATTGTGGCAAATATGATTATGGCTCGGGGACTTAAAACACGTGTCGATGTAGTGGACGAACTGACATAGATCAAACCAATAATTTTGGGAAAGACTTCAGTCATCTTCAGAAAGTTCAATTCCTTATCTTTTCAAATAATTGTATTACTAGTAGCTTTTAGAATAGTAAGAGTATATTCTAGTGTCACAGACAATGCAGATATGACAGCGTTCGTAGTTCAAACTAGTTATATTCAAAATATTTAAGTGTTTTAATAAACTCAACAACAGCTATGACTTTTAAGTTCAGGACTGATTTTTTATTGCAACATAAATTAACATTTAGTTTTTTTTTTAACTAGCTGTTATATTAATTTCTTCAAACGATTGGTATTCACTTTGTGGCGTCAATAATTTTTCCAATTTTTTTGTAACTAGCTATTATAATGCTCAATTGAGTTAAAGTAACCCGCAGAGCAAATAATACATGGAGATGGCATAACACGCTAGTGGAGAATCCAAAATAAAGGGTCGGGGGGCGTGCTAGGCGTTACGCCAATTTAAGTAAAACAGCGACTAAATAAAAATGTTCGGCTTGTTTACAAAAACCCAATATTTAGTTTGAACATTTAGTTTGACCATTTTTATAAATGTTTTGTAATTTGCTTACCCGAGTCAAAATCACGCGAAACAAACATGGACGGCAGTGAACCAAAGCTGGTGCCAAAATGGGTGTCATGTTACCTTTGCCGTCAACCGTCGAAATCGTATTTAGAGCAAGTCTCTCAATTCTGACGTCAGTAGAGTAAGCCGATTTTTTGGAAGTCCAGTATCATGAAAGTACTCTAATTAAAACAAGGTACGACGTTAATGCATTACGCGTGTATAGATATGAGAAAATTTTAAAGAAAAAAAAAACGGAAGAGAACAGAGGAAAATAAAAAATATTTTCATTAATAAACAATTAAATTGGCATCAAATAACATGGTGACTATGTCATTTTTCAATTATTTAATGATGGAAGGTTAAGTTCCTTGGGTGATTTATCAATCAAATTATATTTATGTAGTTGAGTGAATAGATGACCTAAAGTGAATTTTGTTTTGTGACCGTCCTCTAAACAAATTTGAGTCAAAATTAAAAACTGGATTAATGTTTAAAATGTGGTGTATTTTTGGAGAAGCTTGTTTGTTTGTGAAAACGTGTCATACATGTACGTTTTTTTCTTTTTATTTTTACCTTAATTTTAAAGTTAAAAAGAGAAAAATACTTGTATTTACTTAAAACTAAGACACTCTGTCTACCAAGGAACTTGAATGGGGTTACCTTATCGTATACCGTATCTAAAGGTAAGAGGTCTCCGAGTTTACCCAGGAATAGGGTAGAATGTTTAAAAGTTTTAAGCTATGCGAACATTCCTACCATCATTTCTCTTTGAAATATTAGTAAACTAACCGCAAGGAGCGTGCTGTCTACAGTAAGTGTTGGTCGCTTACTTGGAAAACTGGGTAGTGATTTTTTTAAAGCACGTTGTAAAGGTATTTAAAAAATATGTATTTAAAACGAATATACAAGCAAAAAATATTGCTAGAAGCTGTGTGTCTTATTCCACCACGAATATAGGTAATAATCATAAAATTCGCTTGGCAAAAATTTTGTAAGAAAGAAAAAAAAATTAAACAAGGGAATCTTACATAAATAATCTTAACTATGATGAAGAAATATATTACTTAATAGTTTACGGTTATATTTTTTAAAATGTAATTATGATTTTTTTTTTATTCTTTCAGGGGAATTTCTGGGAAAAGGTTGAATTTATCCAAAGCATATTTTTTAGTTTTCATTATGTTAACCAATTCATAGTATAGATTAATCGAAATAGTGATTAACTAATTATTACATCCCTTTTTGACATAAATTTATTCACTACCTTGCAAGGGTGTTAGGAGTAAAAACATTATCTCGCATGAAGAAATAAATTCGAAAGAAATATTATATAACGTTCCCCGGGGTTATGAATGTTTTGGATGAAAGTTTTGACGTTGTAATGTGTTACCCTACCTCTACCCCTCCCCCTAACCCTACCCCTATACCTACCCCTACTCCTACCCCTACCCCTACCACTACCCCTACCCCTACCCCTACCCCTACCCCTACCCCTACACACTACCCCTACCCCTACCCCTACCCCTAACCCTACCCCTACCTCTATCTCTACTCCTATCCGTACCCCTTCCCCCACCGCTACCCCTAGCCCTATCCCTACCCCTACAGCTATCCCTACTCATACTCCTATCCTTACCCCTCAACCCTACATCTACCCCTACCATTCTGTCTGAATGCAAGTCAATCGTCCTATCCACTGGCTGTCGACCACATCCAAATTAATCAAAAAAATAAACTAAAGCACTACTAATTTGAGGGAGTCTGCAAAGTGTAAGATAAAAAAGACAAATCTGTAAGTTCTGCACTAATTGATATGCAAACTAAGTCGTGGAACTTTCTGCCAGACCGCTGAGCTGTAAAGCTCTTAATTAGAGTGAAAATATGCTGGAGCTTATAACTAGAGTGAATGCAGCTTTACGGTGAATTTGCTTTCAACCGTGTGGAGCCAATGGGATTATGGCATCCCCAATTTGAGTATGGTGGGGGCTGGAGGATGTGAGGAGTGGAAGGAGATGGTGGAGAGGAAGGTTAGAAAGTATCTAGATATTTAGATCTTGTCGCTAACATAAGTCATTTTAATCAATGTGTTGATTCTGATCGCCCTGGTGGTCTTTCACCAGTGCGGTACTGAGAGTATCTACCACTCTGGAACAATATATTATTACCGCAAAACTATTTCTTACATAAAATAGTTAGACCTCCATTCAAATTTCAAAACCTAGTAAGGAACATTTTTTTACAAATCCCATGTTTTGCTCAACTGTAGTTACTGGGTTATAATGCTTGCATTGCATCTAATTAGGTGCGTCTTCTACCATATGTCATTTTTAGTGCTGTTTTTTTTTTATGTTATTTCAATGACCTCTTGCAGCTAGACTATAATTCTTTACTTGCACTCATTAAACTTTTCTATTCATTTTATATCTGGGGGAAGGATTTTGTGAAGTTCTCTTGCAAAATATGTTTAGTTTTTTGTCCGAAAGTGATTTTACAACATTTTTTTTGTGTCATTTTGATTCGATTTAGTGTCATGAATAAATAGTCTAGTGGGGGGTTCCGTTTTTTTAATAGTTTTATACGTGTATTTTTGGCATATATTGATAGTACATTTGGTACGTCAAAACTATTGAAAATTTCTTTTGAAAGCGTTCTTATGGTTTTTTTTTTTTTTTTATATTTATTTCTTGCTAAAGCAATCCCGATGAGTTTCAAAACTCATTTTAGGACGGGAGGAATTTACAATACATAAGTAGGAGATAGTACATACAATTTTACATTGACAGCAAAATATCAAAAATAGAAGTTTCACATACAGACAGAAATAATTTTATAAGGCCAAGTTAAATAGAACCCTGTTACCCGGTTACTTTATGGTTCTTTAGGATTCCTTTTTAAATTATATTCAGATTGTGTTTATAGCTAGATGCCTCAGTTCTCTAACCTATAATTCCATATTTGATTCGATAATGGCATAATGCGTAGTTTAATTTATGTATTATATTTCTAGAAAAACTTGGATTATTTTCTTCTCCTACATATGTCTCACACGCCGAAGACTGGTCACACCATCAAAGTAATGTTCTTTGTTCTTCAGCATGGAAGCTATTTGTCAACTCGCCCATTAAAACGCAGTCTGGCAAAATTAGGCATATTAATACGTTTTAAAATAGAATTTGGAACTTAATTAAGTACTTTGTTTACACAACTTTGTTTACACATACTGTTAGTATACTGTTTATCCTGATGAGGGAAGCTTTGTTTCTGAAATATGTAGATATTTATGTATTAATAACAGTGGTATAAATAAAGTACTTCTTATTAATTATGTTAATAATTCGGCATAGCCCGGAGTCATTTACGGTTTTGAGTAAAATGTTCATAATGTATTGACCCTACCCCTACTCCTATCCAGTTATTTTCCTCTTATTTTGAACGTCAGGTGGACGAAATTTCATTAAATATTCCAACATTATGTTTGAAGGGGTCAGAAAGGGAATAGTGGTGGTTTTCGAAATCTCGTGTAGACAGTGACCTTCCTCTTATTTTGAAGGTCATTTGTGCAAACTTTCATAAAGCTCGGAATAAAACTATAGATTTGTATATAAACCAAACACACACCCGGGACATTCTTCCTTATATAATACATGACGCCACAAAATAATAGCACATCCATCGAAAAAAAAATTATTATCGTTTTCGGAAAACACGTCCTGCATTTTTTTACCATTGTAAGTTATAGCCTCCATTAGCGGAGAGAAAACTGCATACCGACCTAGTCGCTAATAGGAAATGATCAATTGGACAATTTGCATTAATTATTACGGGAGCCACCCTTTAATTTCAATGCTGACTAATTATTAACCCAGATATCCGTATTCTGAAATCCACAGTGCCCCACTAACGTGGTAATTCAAAACTGCATTCAATTGTATACTCATACTACCGGAAAGTGCATAGTCATGCAGTTTAATTATTAAAGAAAATTATACACCGTGTTTCAGGATGGTACCGCGAAACATCAGGGGGAGATTATTCACAATATTCTGGAAAACAAAGCCTAATTAAGTTGTTCAGATAGAGAAATTATTCTGCTAGCCAAAAAAACTGTATTGTGCTCGTAGGTTTCCATGCCTTTTATATAGAATCGTCTATTTGCAAAGGTAGGTTTTTATTTTATTTTTTAACAAAGAGTCATTTTTTATTTTTTTTAATCGTCATTGTTCTCAAACTAATGTTCTCGGACCACACATCACGGCTCATTCCAACATGCTACAAACTCCTGTGGTTTATCATCAGAACATGCAAGGCAATGATAGCATAGTACGCTAGGGGGTATGGACTCCGCATCACACTAAAATATAAATACGAAAAAAAATCCAGAAAAATCCTTATGCGTATCTATATATGCGGACGAATGGAACTTATCCGAGGTTCATGCGCCATATGGATTCACTTGAGGCAACAAACAGAATAAAATAGAAACCAGATGTCATGCAAATCTCGCAATACTTAGTTTTAATATAGTGCATAACTCTAATATTAATAGCCCATTCCTCTTGGAATGCTATGGCTAACACGTGCCTGAAATCTTCAGCCGTAGTCGTCACCACGACTTGATCAAGATACCACACTGCAGAATAAATATTCTAGCATATCAGCATGACAAGAGGAATTGTGATATTGAATGAAATTTCTAAAACAGTGAATGAATCTATGGCTTACACGTGCCTAAAATCTTCAACCGTAGTCGTCACCACGACTTGATCAAGATACCACACGGCAGAACAGATATTCTAGCACAGCAGCGTGACAAGAGGAATTCTGCTATTGAATGTAATTTCTAAAACAGTGTATGGTATTTAATTACTGTTTAAATAACCTTATAACGTCTTTGTACACTAATTTTTCGAAATGTTGCATTAAGAAATCTTGAACTGTAAATAGACAAAAAATAAGGAAAAATGTTGTAAACATAACAAAAATTACATATTCCAGAACAAATACGTTCCGTTAAAGGAATCATTGTACCTGTGTAATATTACCGATAATAAGAAAATAACTTTGTTTATAACCACGAAATTTATTTAATTTATTACAACCGACCGGTTTTGCTTAACACAAGCATACAAGGGTACAAAATTTAGCTAATAAAAAATACATTGTGTGTCCAAGTATTTTACGTATATTTTTATGCGGTCTGGAGACGAAGGGGATAGGGGAGGTCGATCTACTTGAAACGTGTGTGTGATTTTATATTAATAAAAGAACAAGAAAAAATTGTCTATATAAAAAAGAAAGTTAATAGACTGGTGGTAGTATGAGGTGAGTAGGTATCAGAAGTTATAAAGGCTCGATAGATCGCCGGTGTGACTTTATGGAGTGTGGTGCAGAGTTAAAGATGTCAAATTTTGAGTAGTGCTTGTTAAATATTTGTGATTCCCGATAAATAAAGGAGGTTTGCTTAGAATTAGTGTTGAATCGAGGAAGGCTAAGAATTTGGTCCGATCTGGTTAGCCTATTGGGAAATCGTAGTTGGATCCGTTGAAGGAGTTCCGAGCAATCTGCAGTGGATAAAATGAGACAAAACATAAGCCATGGAGACCGTCAAAAATATATTTCAGACATGATCTATGCGAGCAATGCATCTGTGTGCGTAGGTACTGTGCTCGCGTCAATACTGGCTGCGATGATAATAATAATAATGGAAAGGAAATAATAATAAACTGATTACTTATACAGCGCCTTTTTTAATGGGGGCTTTTTTTATTTATCTAACTAATAAAACTTATCACTTACATTTATATCTAATAACTAATAGCAAAGATTCTTTACTAACTAACTGAAGCACCCGGCGTTGTCCGGGGTTATGAATGGTTCGGAGGAAAGATTTGAGGATGTGATGTGTTACCCCAACCCTTACCCTTACCCCTACCCCTAACCATACCTCTACCCCTACCCCTATCGCTATCCCTACCCCTACCCCTACCCCTACTCCTACCCCTACTCCTACCCCTACTCCTACCCCTACTCCTACCCCTACTCCTACCCCTACCCCTACTACTACCCCTACCCCTACCCCTACCTATACCCTACCCCTACCCTACACCTACCCCTATACCTACCTCTACCCCTACCAAAACCCCTACCCCTACCCCTACCCCTACCCCTACTCCTACCCTTACCCCCTACCCCTACTCCTACCCCCTACCCCTACCCCCATCTCTACCTCTAACAATAGTTTTCCTTTTATTTTGAACATCAAGTGTACAAAACTTCATACCAAAATTCTGCTTTAAGGGGTGAGAAAGGGGGTAAGGGGTAACAGGGTCGTATAGACAGTAACCTTAAAATAGTAATAATAATAATCGGATTACTTCTATAGCGCCGTTTTCGTGGAAAAATCACCTCAAGGGCGCCTTCTTCTTGTTTCGAAAGTTAAGGTTGCAAAATTTCATCAAGCTCGGAATAAAACGGTAGACAAAACAAACAAAGACTGCGCCCGGTACAATCTTCTTTATATAATAGAAGATGACTTAAAACTACGATTTATAACTAGTGATTTACGACTGAGACTTATATCTAGCAACTGACTACTGAGACTTATTTCTAAAGACATCTAAGACTTGTAACTATAGGGTGTTTTTTTAAGAGCTTGAGAACTTTAAATAATAATACAAGACAAGGGCCACTTAACAGGACCATTTCTGGAAATAAAGTTGTCACCAAATTGATTTTGCAATAAATTGGTGGTTGAGCGCGCTGTATGACAAGTTGCGCCGTCTTGTTGGAACCAAATGTCGTCGATGTTTAGCCGATTAATTTTTGGAAACAAAAAATCAATCAGCATGACTCGATAGCGCTCGTCATTCACCGTAACGGCAGTTCCTTCCTCATTTCTAAAAAAATAAGGACCGATGATGCCGCCAGCGTCTAAACCGCACCAGTCAAGTTTAATGGATGTAATGGTGATTCCTTAATAGCTTTAAGATTGTCTTCGCTCCATATACGGCAATTTTGCTTATTGACGAAGCTATTTAACCAGAAATGAGCTTCATCACTAAACAACGAAGTGCTCTATGAACAGATTTTTTTTTTCAAAGTAAATTTCCACAATTTGGAAGCCTTGTTCTGGCGTTAAACGATTCACGATGAATTGCCAAACCTTACTGAACAGAAATATTAACACAATTTGACATTTTCAACTATCAAACCATAGACAATAACCATCGAAACTCCTCATGCAGCTAAAAAAAACACCCTATAGTATTTTAAAACTAATGAAACATGCATCGATTATATATACAATGAGGCATAAAATTCCGACTAAAAAAATGGTTTTAAATATTGTTTGCCACATTATTGAAATTGACACATTACAAATTACAATGCAACACCCATCAATAATAAGATATACATTGTGACATCAAATCTCCCACATCGTGTGATCAATCATTTTATTATTACAACACGATGAGAGTGATCCTATTGAAGCAATTTTCCATATTTCCTATGAAGATTATTGCAAGAGGCATTATCGGAGGAAGGAGAGATGTGGTGAGGGAAAATTGAATTAGGAAGATGGGAAGAGAGATTAATGATTTTTGAACCAGAAGAAAATTTGTTTTTTTTTGGCAGGTGAAAAAACATAAGAGAATGAACCCTTTCACAAATAATAAAACCTTAACGTTAAACGAAACGCGATACGTGATCACAGATGGCGTTGATTCAAATATTTTAGAAAATATAACACTTTTAAATATTGAGATGAATTGTTTGTTGCCGGGCGTACATACGGATTAAGACATAGAATAAATTATTAATGTAAGTTTAAAGCTCAAGTTCCTTCAAGAAACTTATAAAAATACTGTATTTGTTAGTTTTACAATAATATATTGTATTTTTATACGTTTCTAGAAGGACAGTGAAGTGACCTTTAAATCTACAGTAAAAATTTATTCTATTTCATATTTCGGGTGTACATCGGTCAACAAACAATTCATTTCAATATTTAAAAGCATTTAGCGATAAGTGTTTTTTTCTGAAATATTTAAATTAGCGCCATGTGTGAGTGGATTTTATGTTTTGCTTAGCCTTAAAAATTAATTGACCAACAAAGTAACCGGAAGTCATAAGGTCTCATTAGCTCAGTTGTTATAGTGCTAGTCCCGGTATGATAGAGGTCCTGGGTTCGATTCCCAGATGCGACTTTTACCTTTTCATTTTACGTGTCCTTTTCTGTTTTGTACTTCATTTGAGATTTTTTAATATTATCTTCGATAAATAAATTTCTAAAAATGATTGCCAGTTTTTATGTCCTGCTAAAGACACTCAAACCATCAAGTGTTGATTGCTTTTTTTGCGTATTTAAATTTCTATCATAGGCTGTGGAGCTTAAAAATATTTATTTTACTTGATTGTTTAATTAGAAAAAAAATTCTATTAGATCGGTCAGTGGCTAAGTTGGCATAGCGTCTGGGTCCCACCCAGGCGCCGAGAGTTCAATGCTTCGGCTGGTAACTGGGTAAGGCTTTCACTGCGATAGTAGGAGATTTTCAAATATTTTGAGTTTATTCGTAACACGGGATGTTTGTCTTAAAAAAATTATCGTATTGAAATTCGGACAGAACCGGGTAGGAGCTATGAGCTTTCACTTTAGAGTTTAAAATCTGTGAACTAAAGCAGCAAAACTTCTCGCGGCCAGCTGTGGCGTCTTGAAATTTCCACATTTTTCTGTTAGGAATTTAAAGTTTTACTTTCTTTGGCTCGTATAATCATTTATATCCTGAGCTACGATCTTTTGAAATATTACTTTATCGTCAAAAGATCAAATAAAACGCCTTTCGTTTCATCCGTAATATTATAATTTCCTATAAGAAAAATGTTAAGTAAAATAAAAAATACATGTATATATATATGAAAACGAATGTTTGTCTGTCTGTCCTCGATTTTCTCGAAAATTACTAGACCGGTTTTGCTGAAAAAGCACAGTTTGTTCTCATTAGTGCCGGAAAGGTTTAGAGAGTAGTGGTGGGCGAAGCAGCTCGGTTTAGTGATCCGGATCACTAAATCAGCTCTCTGTAAAGACAATCCACATGAAAACTGGATGAAAAAAGTATCCTATAAGAGCGTCTTAAGGACGTCTTTGGAAGGCCAAGGGAGCGAGGGACAGGGCTTGGTGCGGGGGGACGCGAGCTGTCGTTCAATCGACCCGGATCACCGAACCGGTACACTACAAAGAGCTGATTTAGTGATCCGGCTCACTAAAACGAGCCGCTTCGCCCACCACTATTAGAGAGTAGTTTGAATGAAATCCGATATGTAAAACTGTTGCTATAACGTTAAATTAGTATGAAACACATTGAACCCGCCATGTTGTATTGAGGTTAGCCGTTAGATGTATCACTCTAGTTAGCCACAGATTACATATCAAAAGAAGAAGGCTTATTTTGTAGAATATTTTCAAAGTAGAAAACACAAGTAGGTACCTATTAAACAACTTTTTATCTATATTTATTTTGAAAAAATATTGTTTGGAATGAAATAAAATTTTGGAATAAATGTTTCTTTATTTCTTTGTTCAGAAATAGTTAAAGTCCTCACAGGGTATTTCTTTCGCTGTCAAACAAATTATAGCACCCAAACGACAAGCAAGAAATCACAACGTCATTACTTTGTTCCAAAAAAAAATCCCGAGCAAGGCCGGGTACACATCAGCTAGTATAAAATACATATATTATTTGAATATTCCTTTCTGACTTTCCAGAACACAGAAAATAGCTCTATTCCGCACCACTTCCTCAATTTGCAGGACATAAAGGTTTTATTTTTACTTTTTAAAATATAAAATCTCATCTTCCCAATCGTGACATTTGTGAGTTGTCCGTGAGCCCCGCCAGGGGCGTCTGTGCACCCTCACGTGACTTCCGGTATCCGGTGCGAGTCTGCCTTTTGTACCGCTTGACAGGAAATAGAAAATTCCGGTCTCAATGTGCACTGCAACGTTGTCATGTTGCGAAAATGTGAAAATGCATAAATCTCTATCCAGTTTCAAAAATCGCCTTTATGGTTAAAGGCTACTTTTTTAAATATTGTCTAATTTATTTCCATTTTCATGCACATCACTAAAAAATACACACTATGCAGACTTCTACTACAAACATAAATACATATATACATCTTCTTCGCCTTTTCCTACTCCGATCGGGTGCCTATCGCATCGACAAGGCTCCTTCAACCGCCCCTGTCCTGTGCCCTCCGTAGTAAGTCTAGCCTCTCCTCGCGCAGCCTCTGGAGTTGCTTCTCCCACCTGTATCTGGGCCGGTCCAATGAACGTTTTCCTTTTTGGAATAGCACTTGAATTCGACCTTCTGGTATTCTTAATACGTGCCCAAGCCACCACAGTTGCGACAACTACAAGCAATTGTGCATACTTCTTAACGGATAGTTATAAAATGTCCAATGTGTAAAGGAGAGTGTCCCGAGCGTTGTTTATTTATTTGTTTAGTGTGCAAATCCATTTTACTTCTAGCTAGATGGAATTTTACACACTCAACCTTCAAAACAAAAGGAAGGTCACTATTTACATTAGATTTCGAAAAACCACCCCCCGTCTCCTTTTCCCATCCCTTAAAAAAATGGTACTTCTTAATGAAATTTTTCACAATTGATTTTCAAAATAACTGAAAAATTACTGCGTAAGAGTAAAGGTAACACAGTATATATTCCTGATGAAGAAAGCATCGCTTTCTTAACATGTTGATATCTGTGAATATTAATAAAGTGGTGAATATGAAGCATTTTTTAAATTAATTTATTAATAATGACGCCACAACGTAAATACCAATATTTTGAAGAAATTACAAATAAATACATATTTAAAGAAAATAAAAATGCTTCTACGGGCGATAGTACTAGAAAATACAATACATGCGCGATTCCTCCATACACCGCTGAGGAGTATTTTCCTTACCAAGCCATCCTTCCGATTGAAATTTATCGAAGAAAATATTATACATCCCGAACCAACTCTGCTAAAACCAAGATACAAAGAAGCAACCCAGATAACCCATCTTTGAGGAAGGAATTTTATGTAAAGACAAAATAATGTTCCTTTGGTTACCAGAAAAGATCTATGTGTTTCTATTGCCCGATAACAAATAATAATGTCGGCTATTCTAAAAGCTTTAATTTTAATCCATCTTAGCTTAAAAAAATTATCTTTGTTGCGGAGGGTCATGTTAATTTTTTTTTCAATAAATCTTATTGTGTTTATTACGTTTCAGATAAGGGAACATTGAAAAAATCACAATCTACACGGTACAGAAACGGCCAATAATTAAAATCGAAACGTTACTGGAAATGGCTTTTCCTATCTTTATTGACTAGATCTGAATAACCAGTTATACTCTTCTTAAGTTTCTCTTTCTTCTGTCCCACTTCCTATTATTTATTTGCAAATATAAATTATAATTAATAACATGAATATCATTGAATTTCTACAATAAATTTGTAGTCAAATTTGTGGCGTCATTATGAATAAATTAATAAAAATAACTTTGTTTACACCACTTATTACTTTGGTATATTGCTATATACCAAAGCATATTGTTCATCCCGATGAGGGGATATTATGTTTACAAAGTTCTACCCGAACTCAATTGCAAACTTAATCAGTGTCTCGGATTTACATCCGACTTTTTATTTATATGAGTCTAAAGAATTCAATTTTTAATTATTAATAATTTTTATTGAGATTTAAAAACCTCATTGTAATATTTAATCACTGAAGAAAATAATATTAACAAACCTAAATGAAAGATGAAATCGGACAAAAGGACAGAAACTAAAAATATTTCACCTGAGGACCTAGAGGACCTGGGTTCGAGTCCCAGATGCGACTGAAATATTTTTAGTTTCTTTCCTTTTGTCCGATTTCATCTTTCATTTAGGTTTGTTAATATTATTTTATTCAATGATTAAATATTACCATAAGGTTTTTAAATCTCAATAAAAATAATTAATAATTAAAAAAAATTAAAAATAAAGTTATTCTTCTTAATTTATCATAGAAATGTATTTTTTTTATTCTAATATTAATCCTACACTTGTAGAAAAAGTCAATGGATGTCCCATATAAACAAAAAAAAATCGGAATTGTATCTCCGAGACACTATCTAGATTGCTAATAATATCGGGTAGAATTTTTCAGTCAATACAGACATATAGCAGCCAAAACATTGGGTATTAATTTAAAATATCGATAAAAATGACGGAAAGCAATTATGTGGCATTAGTTCAATTGGTTAGAGCGCCGGTCCCCCGATATACCGAGAGGTCCTGGGTTCGAGTCACAGGTGCGACCGTCACCTTTTTATTTTCTGTGTCTTTTCTGTTTTATGTATCATGTGAGATTTGTTAATATTATCTCCAATGATTTAAATAAAAAATGCATTTGTTTTAAAATGGTAAAATGGTGATTTATTGCATAAATCTTCAATCGAATCATGGATTTTGCAATTATTTTGTGTGAGTTTAGCCATTCGTGTGAAGGACCTTTGTAGGGATAGTATTTACGCTTTAAAAATAAAATACAGTATCAAAATAATCATAAACTTTGTTATTTCAAAATAAATAGAAAAAGCTCTAACCACCTACTAAATTGCTTTTTCCTCGGAACTCAATTTACGCGTAGGACCCATTTTCTTTTTGAGTCCGAAATAAGGTTTTCAACTCTAAGTAACCTTATCTCCCCTTAGGTAATACTTAGCACTTGTTTATTACATAATCAAGAATATACCGATGGCGTTACACTAACTAACTAACTAACCATCACGCCGTTTCTCCGCGGGGGTAGACAGAGAGGAAGGACCGTCACACAACAAGCCGTATTTACCTATATATATAAAAATCAATGTAAGTTTGTTTGTCTTCGATGTTCTGAAAAATCACTGGACCGATTTCGCTGAAAATAGCACAGTTTGTTTTTATTAGTGCCGTGAAGGTTTAGAAAGTAGTTTGAATAAAATCCATTATGTAAAACTGTTTCCATAACGTTTTAAAATTAGTATGAAAAACATTGAACAAAAACATATAACACTCTGGTTAGCCACAAATTGCATATTCAAAAGAAGAACGTGTTTTGGGTAGAATATTTTCAAAATGGAAAACACGAGTAGATACCTACTTAAGAACTTTATGATTTAGATATGTTTTGAAGAAATAAACGTTTGGAATGAAATAAAATATTCAAATCAATGTTTCTTTATTTGGAGATAGTTACAATTATGGTACCCTAATGACATGCAAGAATACACAACTTCATAACTTTATTCCAAAAAAAAATCACGAGCAAGGCCGGGTACACTTCAACTCGTTTATATATAAAAATATATACATTTTTTTTAGAACGCCTAAACAAATTCAAAGATAAAAATAACCCTTCACCAACAGCATACAAGCTTCTAGGCTTCGTAATTCGAAATCCGTATTCATTTCGTAACACGCTAACACTGAGGTTATTAAACAACACGGTAGTGAAGTGTATTTGAGTCGAATTCTATCATTTATATCCCACATGAACTAACTTACGTTTTGTGCATTGAAAGAGTTCACAAGATTTTTTTTTTAATTTTTGTTTTTGCGTCTCTACGAACGATACTCTTGGCTATACCCATCTATTTATATTTAAGGCATGACCAATTACCACTCCTTGGAGACACGTAGAGTTATACCTGTACTAAAATATGTATTTATTTTACTTAAAGGTAATAATATTTGCGATAAGAATTTATAACATTCTTCCGGTTAGCATAAAAAAATCTGATTAAAAATATTCAAACACAATGTAAAAAACTCGATTAGAAGTAAAGATAGGGCATTTACCGGTGCACTCGCCCAAATTCGAAATTATTGATTCAACGATTTACGAAGCATATCTTAATATAAGTGTATATTCATAGGTATTTTAAAATTACAAAATAATTTGCAAAATTACTGCCTCAACACAGGCTAGCCTAGTGAGGCGGGTTATGTGAAACTTCAACTATGACTGTTATTATATTATTTTCTATTTTACTTTATAAACCACTGTACACTTACATTATTATATTATACATGTCTTTTAGTTATAGTTAAATTTAATTACAATAAAGAGATTATTATTTATTTATTTATATTTAACAGCGAGATTCTGGCTCAATGATTTTCTTTGTACCCGAATCTCAGTCTCGAGGACGTCTCACAACGTCCTGTACGGTCGAGCGAGCCGTATAAGCTTATATGTGAACTCACCTGGGGAGAAAGCCATGTAGTTCGTAATACGGTGGATCATAAAATCGATTTGTTTTTATGTCTTATAACGTATATATGGTAAAGGGTTTTCGGCATTGCATGTGCACTGCGTAAACGGTACAATTATAATGAATTATATTTTTAAAATCTGTAATGTTCATAAATATTTGTACAAATTGAATTTAAAAATTTTAAAACTTTGATTGGGCACACGCTCTTTGCTTCAATCAGATTCATACATCACCTTATACGTACTCCTCTGTTATTCTGACTGTTGGCATGTCTCGAGTCAAGTATTTAATTCACTTCATCGTGCCATGTTTTTCTTCAACGTCCCCGACTTCTTATACTATTCACATTCGCACCAAAGTGGAAGACACTCTCAGTATCGCCCTGGTGAAAGACCACCATTCGGAATTGAAACGTTGCTTGAAATGGTTTTTAACCGTGTTTGGTGACCAGGTCTGAATAGCCAGGTATTTCCCCACCTTCCTCTACCCCTTCCCCTCCCCAATACCTTCAGCCTCATAACATTCCAAAATTGGGGATGCCATAGTCTCACTGGCTCCAGACGTCTGGGAGCAGTTGGAACTCTTTTGTGGTGTTCGTATAAAAAATATATATATATATATATTCTCCTTGCTCCTTTCTTCGTTCATTCGCTCTACATGTCATTCTTATTCATTAGATAAACTCATATCAGCCTTGCCTTCTTTCCTAATCTCTACATTTGTAGCACGGTCATATATGGATTTAGCAGACACGCGCATCCGGAATCTCATTTCCACAGCATTCAGTATATTTTCATATTTCCTCTGGCAGATCCATGCCTCACTGCCATAGATCAGGGTTGGTATAAGCACTTAATGAGAAACTCCAGTGAAAAATATAATGACTTTAAAAATAAATTTTCATATAGATCAACAAACGCCGATTCTGAATATATTACTTACGCTATATATAATTATAAGTAGAATTTATAAATCGTTATTTAAAAGTGCATAAAAAATTGTCTCATCAAAACATTGTGTTATGTTGGTACCATTGCATTTGGAACATCTGACGTCACGCGCGCATTCTGTTTTTGTATTAGTATGGACATTTTTTATTTTTCACTTTTGTTTTGTATTTTAAACATGTATTTTTTTTGTTCTTTTGGCGAAATTTAAACTTGATTTGGCTGACTCTAAGCTCTGTAATTGTTGTTTAATGTAAAAAAAGTGTTATTAGTGAAATAAATTCTAATGAAAAAAAGTATTCCTGAGCAAACCAATTATCAATGCGGATATTATGATAATATTAATGCTCGATACTATTATTATTGTTTGAGTTAAAGTTCATAAAAAGATACAAAATTTTATTTCTTATATTTAGTTGTGGTTTACCATGAATAGAATATACAATTATGTACGGTAAAGCTCATCCTTGTTTTGACATTTGACATTCTAACCTCAAAACTGATCAAGACCGACCGGCCATAGATTTGGAGCGATTTGGCGGACTTTGAAAAATTGAAACTTTGAAAATTATTTTAAAAGTTTGAACGTCATTATTGATAAAAACAATAATAATATATGGACTGGAGTTCCTTATTGTGAGCAAGATATAGATATAGTAGATGTACATGGATAATTGTAGTCATAAATCGAAAGGTGTAGGCTTGGGCGCACAAACGAACACTATGAAAGTTTGTTGCCTGTCGTATGCTGATGATGTGGTGCTTATTTCTAAGTCGCATTACACAAATGTAGCTGATAGTTTTTTCCACGGTTCACTCGATACACGATCCACTCTTTTGACGGGATGATTTAGGGAAAGGTCGCCATTTTGCAAGATGGCGCCTTCCTGTTTCCGGCGGCACTAATGTGCACAAACACGATTCGTTAAACTGTTACATTATAATGGTGTATTCGTTAGGAGCGCCGCGCGGGTCCGGAAGTCCGAAGTGTTGGGGAAATTTAAAGGGTTGGAACTTGAGTCAAGTGGTTTGCTGAGAAATTTTCAAAGGTGAACCCTCAATCCACTTAACGGTCCCTCATACTGGCGGCCAATCCTTGTAAACATTCAAACGAAGATTTAAGTCAGTGGTAGATAATTTCAGTATTACCCTGGTGTAGTTCCAGAATTGATAGATTGCTTGAATTGACTTCTGACCGGATCTAAAAAGTCAAGTACTAGCAAATCTTCCTCTTTTCATCTCTTTCCCTTCTCCACTTCCTTCAACCCCGAAACATTGAATTCCCCAAAAGGAAATGATATAGTCTCACCGGGTCCGAGCAATTGGTACCCTTTTGCTGAGTTTACATAAAAATATAACACTTTGCATAGTTTTATTTCTGCCCTTTTTTTTAAATATTTTTTTATTATTTGGTGTACTCCCCATACAATTACGTATAACGCCTGTTTTCTGATGACAATAATTTAACAATGGTGATTTTTCAGCTACCTAATGCAGTCGGACATTTAAAAATGGACAAAAATTGCGCGCGCTGCTATTGTTTAAAAGTTTTCAATGGCAACACAAAGATGGCTCATAGGAAAATCAAAATAAATTAAAAATAACACAATGGTCCAAATGCATATGTCTACTTTAACCAAACGGTTTTCAGAAATTAGTGGTACATTCCAGAAAGAGAGATTTCCACATCACATTCAAAGAAAATTTTATGTTATACTTTTTGTTTTACGCGAGGAGAATAATTACATGGAAAGGCTATTTTTGTGTATTTCTGAAATTTGTATAATCGAAATAACCATGTATTAAAATTTAGATAAAAAATGTTAGTAGCTTGGTGTTGTCATGGTAACAACATTTTGTAATTAAAATAATAAATATCTACAATTAAATGTCAAGCTATACATGACGATTTTGAAATAAAGTATATAGTATCTGCACGATAAGCAATAATTAAACTTGACTTTTCAGTTTAGTAATGTTTTTCTCTTTAAGAACTTTTGATTTATGTGTTTCTAATGGTGCTGGGTAGAGAATTGAATTGCTTATTGGCGTTATACTTTTAAAAAATTGTCCATAGATTATATCAATCATTACTTGAATATTTATTCCTTAAATAATTAAATATAGCAGGAACTTTGATGTTACAGTATAATTATGTGAACAATATTATATTTACCGGAAATAGAAAATTAACAGCTATAAAGTATCGTCATTCAGAAGTTACCATATATGTTCTCAAACTACTTTAACTGTTTATATGCCCTCTGATCCCTTTATTTTCATTTCCTATATTCAAACCGTAAGGTATATTACTCTATGTAAAAGCCATAAGAGCGTTAAAAGAGCGTTATCAAAACACTCGGCAATAGACAGTACAAATTAATGACGAAGAAAAAACAGTGAATTCCAACAAAAGTCGTGCGTAACGCCAAAAACCCAATAGCGAACTTTAATCTGCTAGTGTGTACCATTCCCCTTTACCTTTAATAGTTGGTTTACCTTTTGACCTCTTTCCAATCTGAAATATCCTTTTACCCAACCCCTATAAGGAGAAAATTTTTCATTTTTTCACAGAATCCCGCGCCAATTCCGAAAACAGCCCAAAAAATCCCGAAAATACGATAAAAATTCCCGAAAAATAAATAAAAATTCTAGAAAGGTGTTCATTTCACCCGGTGTCATAGACAGCCCGATTCAACTTCACGTAAAATCTCCAGAATCTCCAGAATCCAATTCATTTTTTGTCTTTTCGCCTTTAAGGACGTGATTCGTCACTCTGTCACGTAACTTCTCGTCTACGTGATGGTGCGATGGTGATCGTTGGCAGAATCGAGGCGGTTCATCTCTGGAAATGTTAAATCAATGTATGAAACGAACGATTATTCTAGCCTACAAATCTGACACCGCTGAAGGAACGAAGAGATCCGGTTTATAGATGACACTTTTTTATGTTTTATTTACGTTTTATGATCGATGTTGGTACGGTTTTCAGTAGTATATCAAAACACGTATAACACCATACATAATAGATACACGGGAGATAGGAATTACATTTACGCACAGCGGCGACCCACCCCTGTTTCAACCTACATACCAAATGATAGTCCGTTCAATTTATTCGTACCTCGGTGACAGTATTCACACTTTCATTTCATATTTCTCTTTGCTTCTCTTATCTATGTGGAAGATATTGGTGATGAAAAATGGGGAAGGGGGATGGGGTGGGGAAGGTGAAGGAGAGGGGGAAGGGGGGGGATAGTAAGGGGAAGGGGATGGGAAAGGGGAGGGAGAAGGCGAAGGGGAAGGATAGTAAGGGGAAGGGGAAGGATAAAGGGAAGGAAAAAGGGGTAGGGGGGAGAAGGGGAATGGTCATGAGTAATAATAATAATAATGACTATTCAGATCCGATCACTAAACACGACTATAGCCATCATAACGTAAGGGGAAGGGGAAGGATAAAGGGTAGGAAAAAGGGGTGGGGGGGGAGAAGGGGAATGGTCATGAATAATAATAATAATAATGACTATTCAGATCCGGTCACTAAACACGACTATAGCCATCGTAACGTCATTCGTAACCTGGGAAATTTTGTCTTTCTTTTAAAAAACCGAAATAAAAAAATGTGTACTTATTTTACCATTTAAAAAAAATTAAGATATTATTATCATAATAAAGATTCATAGTAGGGTTATTTTTTTAGAAACAAACAGTACATGTATAAAGTGAGTGGTGTACAAATTACGAGGTTCTTAGAAAATTATTACAAGAATCGGTACCGATGACATGTCTCTATGTAATATCTAGTAAGTGGCTGTGTACATTTTACCGGGCGGGGTTAGTGCAATGCTAGAAACTATACATGGTAAGGATAAAAAGGTATATGAAAAAAGTATATAGAGTATAAGTGTGTGTGTAATTTAAGTGTATATGTCTGAATAGAGCTATGTACTGGAGAGGTATGATTGCGCATTGATGTTACGAGTAATATTCATACATTCAGTTAAATTTAATATTACATTGGAAACGTTCGAAAATAATGATAAACACTATGTGCTATATACAATTAAAAAAATAATTCTGATAATTTCAACAAAGGTTTCTGTTTACTTATTTTAACCTGTTCAGAATCACAAAGCATTAAAAAAGACGGATTCTGTCAATTCACTGGAAACTGATCCCTCATTGCTTTCGGTCTAGCAAGTAATGAGGGGAGGTTATTATTTTTTTTTTTAATAATATCCAGTTTCCGAGAAAAATGTTGAAATAATTATTCTTTTTTTATTGTTAGAAGCCCGTCAATAGCAGCGAAGTAAAATTAAGATTTCGTTACCGTAAAAAAAGTTTTCGGGCGTAACCTTGAAAAATTCCAAAAAAAATTCCTAGTCTTAATAATAATATTTACGCCTCTTCTATCGAATTCAATTTACTTTGATTTTCGACACTACTGCCATCTGTGAAAAATATTCCAAATGTTTTAGGTCTAGGAGCCTCTCCTTTTTAAATTTATTCATCACAAACGATGCTTGCAGCTGGTCACCTAGTAGGGCTGTACCGCAAAACCTACTATTTCCAAAAATCGAACTCCTCGATTGAGTCAAAAAACTGTATCTACTCTCGAAGAAATAATATACCTTTTACAAACATTTTTTTTTAATTAATTAATTAATTAAAAAATATACTTTGTTTACACCACTTTATAAATATACATAAACATCTACATGTTTCGACAGCAATGCTGTCATCATCATGAATATATGAATACTGTATTTTTTTTTAATAATTTGGCAATGGATGAATAGTTTTTTGAAATAATCACATAAATTATTTTATTTAGCTAACGTGATTATTTCCTGCAAATAGTACGTTTTGAATTAAAACTATGTGTATGGACAAATAAAGCATTTTATTTTTATTCAAATAAAAACAAAAAATTTATGGAACAAGTAAAAAGTTTGAAAAATTAAATGGTATTTTTTTTTTATACAAGTATTTCTAAAAAAAATACAATTTTATCCCAAACAAGGGGACGGAATGAAATATTCCACAGTTCGGGATAGCTTGAGGATTTGATAGACTATGATTACGAATGTTGTGTGTAAACGTCACGTTTCATGATCCGAGTCTTCATTGTATTAGGTGTTTTCTTGAGAATTTTCACTGATAACATTAATTTTACTAATGGTTTTGACCTTAAGTGTCCAAACATAAATTGTTTTTTTTTTTGCGCAGAATAGGAAACTAAGAACAAAAGTCAATATCATGGGCATTTGTATATCTCTCCTCCTAAATACTTTTAAAAAATTTGGAGCAAACTTCATTTGGTCCTCTTCCTGATCCAGTTTCTAGCCTGGAAAAAATTAAAATTATTTTCCTTTCCTTCACTATTTTTTTTTTACAACGAGTAACTAAATTTGGAGACAAAATAGTGCGTTTCGCAGAAAATAAAATTGTTTCTCTAAAATTTCTATTGGAATTAGTATGTTTTGTAAGAAGAGCTTTTTTATTAATATTTTACAAATAAAAAATACAATGCAAAAAGTCCCGATAAACTACTTTTTTGTAGTTTGTCTAACGGGAGCTTGTTATTCAAAGCTCAAAATTTACAGTTAAGGTTACAATATATATATATAAAATAAATACATTAAAAAAATGTTACGTTCGTAACAAACCGAGGTGTTTTTAAGTTGATAAATGAATCGATTCCTTGGCCCCGAATTATGCTGGCTGCTTATCGGGGAGATGGACGTCAGAGAGTTATTATTTATTCATTCAAAATAATGATAATATTATTGTGCAATACGATAAACATGGTGTTTTTAAAGAGAAAAATATTTATCACGTTTTTTTGTTTAATTTGCATGTATCAAAATATAATCAGAAATATTACACATTTCTGACCGTTCTACGCATGTTTTACAAAAACATTTAAAAAGTTGAATATCCTTAAAAAATGCTGTGAAGGTTTTTCTGTAACTTGTCGATTTTATAATTTAAAAAAAAAAAGAACAGTGTGTAGTTTAATTTTTCATGAACATTACGTAACTTTAATGCTTGTTTTTTTTTTGTAATGCGGATTACAAATCTTTGATTATGTTTATTTACAGAAACGCAACGACAAAGGATTAAAAATACTCTCTCAACTTTCAAATTTATATTCGTATTTTAAATATTTTAAAAAACTTACAATGGGACGGTCAGAAAAAGTAATATTTCTGATTAGATTTTGATAAATACTAAGCCTATGTAAATTGATAAAATATTGTTTTGTTTAAAAACATTATGCTTATCGTATTGCGTAATAATACTATCATTATTTTGAATTAGTAAATAACAACTCTCCGACGTCCCTCTCGCCCTTATATGACTGAATTTGGTCCACTTTTTAAATAGTCAGATTTGCATTATAGTAATCTATTCCAAGATAACAAAACTAACTACTAGTAAATATTTCAAAGATTCCAAAAATTACATTAATTCATCTACTACGGATGTTTTCTTTTTTTTATTTATTATGTATGTACGAGTAAATACCCCTCTTATAACCACAAACGGCAGGAGTTCAACTTGTGGAGAGTAAAATAAAGAGAAGAAAAAAAATCATATATTCTAACATATTGGTACTATAATATGAATTATGTAATATTTTTAATAAAAAATAAGTAAATTTAAATAAATCCGTATAATATGTAAATCGAAAGAATAATTAAACGTTTCAATTTGTCGCATGATTCCTTCAACCCTACGACAAATTTTAATTCACAAGGAAAGTTTATTCAAAATATTTTTTGTTGCCTTTGCCCCCCATTCCAGCCCTTCACCGCCCCCAATTTCCCCTTGAGGCCACCACCCCACCAATTTCAGCTTGAATATCTCCGACGCCCCCTTGGGGGCGCTACACCCCCTCTTGGGAACCAATGCTTTAGTCCAATTAATGCTATAGATCCATCGGCTTTAAATTACCGTCCCTAAGGCTCACATTTTACCCGTAAATCTGGTGAATTTTCGCTCAAATGTTACTTTTAGAATATGGAAGAAGTTATCACTAAAAAGTGAAATTATTGCGGAAATTTACTCAAAACTTATTTTATCAAGTTGACAATGATTGAGAATGGGTTAACACTTCCTTCACGGTCCTAGATAATCCCTCAAGCTCCGGTGCTGTGTAGAATTTGGTATTTTTAAAGTTAGATAAACGTGAATGATTTGCATTTATTACTTATGTTAATCGTTTTATTAAAATTACATAAGTAAAATATTGTGTATACGTGCTAAAAACAAGGAAAAAACATGGGCCACGCATAAAACGCATGATACGTTCATTACAACCGGCAGATCGCCGGCTAGTACTGACGACCGCGCATGGTGGCACGGTGAGCAAAACCCCGTGCCCTTCTAGCTCACTACCACAACACTCGGCAAATTATCAACGCACATAGACAAACGTATATATTTTTAAAAAAATCCTGTTTTATCGACAAAACGTTTTTTTTCTGTTCCGTTCGATAAATACTTATATATTTTAATTATTTTATCCAATATGTATTTCTGAGGAACATCTGAAATATGAACTGTGTGTTTAGTAAATAATTAGATATATGTTAAATCAGTTGACAGCACCGCCCAGGGAGAGTTTTAAACAATTAGTGATTATCAGTGAGAATCATTAATCAAAATTAAATACTTATGTACATTTTGACAACACATTTCTTATCATCCAGTTAATCTAAACAGCTAGAAGTATTCTTTTTGTTTAATACATACAATATATCATCATATTTGACATATTATATAAAAGTGAATGTTTGGCTGTCTGTCTGTCTGTCCTCGATTTTCTCTAAAACTACTATACCGGTTTCGCTGAAAAAACCACAGTCTGTTCTTATTAGTCCCAATAAGGTTTAGAGAGTAGTTTGAATGAAATCGAATATGTAAATCTGTTGCTATAACGTTTTTAAATTATTATGAAAAACATTGAACCCGCCATGTTGTATTGAGGTTATACCACTCTGGTTAGCCACAGATTACATATTAAAAGAAGAAGGTTTGTTTAGGTAAAATAGTTTCAAAATAGAAAACACAAGTAGATACCTACTTAAGAACTTTATTATTTAGATATATTTTGATAAAATTAATGTTTAGAATGAAACAAAATTTTCAAATTAATGTTTCTTTGTTTAGAGATATTCGTACACAACTTTATTCCAAAAAGAAAAAATCTCTAGCAAGGCCGGGTTTGATAATAAAATCGTATGGCGAGGTAGGTGTCGCGATGTTAGTCTTTCAATGGATTATTGACTGTTTCTAGAGGAATCGTATTGTTTTCTGAAAAAATATAACACGCTCCTCAATTTTTTTTCCAGATGGATTTATATTATCGAACTTTTTAATGCTTTTGTGTTGATTTTAAAGTGTATAAATGATTCACGATTTTTCGTTAAAATATTAAGTATTTAAAAAGATTCTTATTAACGCGTTACAGCTATTCCTGGGGTTCCTAATAGACGATCAATGCAATAACTACAAAACGAAAAGTAAACCTGCAAAACAGAAAATCTTTAAAATATTATTTTAAGTCGAAAATAGTAACGGGGTGTGTTTTCATTTGCTGTGTAAATATTATTTTGATGATGAATGACAAGTAAACCGAGTTAAATAAGAATTTAAATAAAGTTTTCAAAATCATCGATTTCAGAATGTCGAAAACTGTCATTGTTGCCAATAATGAAATCAGAGAAGGTAGTAGATTTATCGTGATAATTTGGATCATTTGTCGGACAATGGGCTTGATTCCGTTGAAAATAAGGAAATGCAGAGAAAATGGCAGAACAGTTTGGATTGCATCTTATTCTAGAGGCTGGGCTATCTACAGTTGGGGTTTTCTAGTTTTCACAGGTAACACGAATTGACTAAAATTTATTTAATGATATTTTTTTAATAATCTTGACTGTATTTGTAGATATGTCGCTAAATTGCGTTGATATTGTGAACTATTGCGAAAATTATTGGGACTGTACGTCAATTTACCATCAATTGTACCATCAATTCCCTAACCATGTGGCTCGGTGGTTAAAAATGAGTCTAACAGAATGGACCGGTTTGTATGGACATCGGGAACACTTGTAGGCTCCTGAACCAGTTGCTCCAATCCGTGGCAATGGGCAAAAGATTCCTCCTGTTGGGAAACAGAGTCTGTTGAACGTGAGAACTTCAACCACGGTTTTTTATGGACACTGAAGTCCCCCATAACAACAAACTCGGCCGAAGGGTAGCGTGGTAGGAGATCATCAATAGTTTCACTCAAATCTACGAAACTTCATAATGCCTTACCAAATCAATAAATAAAAATTACGTAAATTAATATCTTTAAAAATAAAGTCAAAACATGACTGAGAGAACTGAGTTATTATGAACTTTTAATCTATATAAAGATAAGTTAAGATAAATGGATATTTAGTAAAAAAAAAAAGTGCAGGCCGCCTCAGAACAGGAAACCCTAGTGAGAAGGACTGTGAATACTGTGACTTTATACTTTTGTTATAATAATATGCATTATACTTAAAATGTAATACTAAAGTCACATACGTAAACGCACGTAAAATCTTACCGTACTGGCAATATGGAAGCGCATATGGACATATCTTCTTATCCTTCCGAGTAGTGAACCTTTTCTGCGGTTTTCTTTATAACATATACCGTATTTAGAGCTAAAGTCAGTGTGGAGCCTAAAATAACACCCCAATTAAAATAAGGTTCTTGTGTTTTTTTTTTACTTTCTAGTATCCATGAACGTGTTTGGAACTGTAATATTGACAATGGCGAGGACTAAGCGATTCCCAAAGGTCCTTTTATTCATGTTGATATTTAACGTTGTGCTGATGGATATATCCGCATTCGTCGGCATTTGCAGATGTCGAACACATGCCAAAAGGCTCGTCAAAGCAAGAAGACTTATAGAAAAGGTAAGTATTAATGATCATTATCCCGTTATTAAAAAAAATGTATATTATATAGATAGAAAAGAGAAGAACCACGAATCATTATTAGTATGAAACCGCGCGCACAAAAGTTTCTACCTACACAGCAAAAGCATAACTTTCATTGCATTGGTCTCAGGGCAGTTCTACCACTAGCGACGATGTCAGAAAACTGCTTTTTAAGACATACTGTACTGCCCTATATACATCTGAGCTGTGAACGCAATACTCAGCAGCACAATAGAATAAACTGAGGGTGTGCCACAACAATGCATACAGGCAACTTCTGCAACTTACAAGGTTCTGTAGTACTTCCACGTTGCTCACTCGGGGGAGGGTTCGCTAATTCCTGGGCTTAGTTCGGCGTAGACTAGCCAGCTTCTGGGGCAGGACACGAAGTCGACCAATGCCACTGTGGTAATTACATCCTAGCGGTTCAGCTCTTCACTTAACGAGCGATGGATGCAGATGATGCGGCTACCACCTGAAGGACGATCTCATGATTTAAGTTATTGTCATTTTTAACTATGTATAAGGTTTTTTATGCTTGTTATATTTTATTAATATGTTTTGTATGTAATAAATTATATATTATGTATATCTCATGTAATATAGCAGCTTGAGTTTGCAGCGTCCACCCAGTCATGCTGGTTTAAAAACTTTTATTTTATTTTTTTATTATTATTTTACGTTTTTCCACAGGCTCAGTCGATAATCATTTGGAGTAAGAACGCAACGGATTGCTGTAGCAAATATTACAACAGAATAAGTGTATTCTTTTTATTTGTTTGGCTGTTGAATCTAATAATGGGGTTTGTTTCTCAATTTATAGGAGGAAAACAAACAAGTGAGTAACTAATCTGAAAAATTTACTGTAATGAACGTACGACTGAAGTCTTGTATGAAAGATACGACATGAAAGTGGGACAACCTGTAGAAATACTTGTTATTCAAAATGATGGGCTCAATTTCGTACCGCTATATATCCTGAATTATAGGTTTTTTTTTTGTTTAATATGATTTTTTTTTACAATAAGTATATACATAAACCATGATTCATAAAGTGTAACAAAAAATATAATATAGCTGTTCCCCACCATAAAGAAACAAGGTTCTTGTGTTTGGTGAGGGATTTTCGCTTAAATAATTAGATCATAACTTAAAACATTGTTGTATAATAGTAGGAAAATATGAATTAGTAGTGTAAATTTAGTAATTTATCAATAGTAATAGTATTAAAGAAAAGAAAAGAAATGAAAAGAAAGGGGAAAGAAAAGAAAAGAAAAAGAAAAGAAAAGAAAAGAAAAGAAAAGAAAAGAAAAGAAAAGAAAAGAAAAGAAACGCAAGGTTTGTGGAAAAAATAAAAAGACAATAAAAATCTAACAATAAATAAAAGACTGTTACGGTATGTTATATGTGAATGATCTGCATAGGAATTGAAAGAGGAGGTCCGATAGTTTCAAATCCCAATGCTAGATCGCGCATAGCTGTTCAAACGATCGCTAGAGTACTCGCACCGCCGCAATTTCGCGTCAGTTGTGAGTAAAATGGCTACTATGCAGCACGAGGTTTTTTGTGTTCGTGAGTTCTTTAAAACTGAGTCGGCAACTGTAGTGCAGCGTACCTTTTGTCTCGTAATTATAAAGAGCATTTGTCGTCGGTATCACTAATTTGAGCAAACTGGATGTCTCTGTAAAGGAAAAAGAACGGACTGACCGCGTGTATCAGAGAAGAATGTGCGAAATAGAGTCCATCATTTTGAATAACCGGGTATACATTGTATTAATAACTATTAACTATTATTCTGCTATCCCAATATTTAAAATTGTAAAACCTTAGTATAAAGTATTAATTCTTATTGTTTTTAATTCGTGGTACACCAATTATTTTCTTTTTTAGTTATTAATCAAAGGTAATTAACAAATTTAATAATGTTACCCCGAATAGGTAGAGGTCCTGGGTTCGAGTCCCAGATGCGTCTGAAATCTTTTTAATTTCTGTTGTTTTTTCGGTTTCGTGGTTCATTTGGGATGTGTTAATATTATCTTCTTCAATGATTAAATAAATTTCTGTTGTTTATCTAAAATAATTGTACTAATTTTTTTCAAGGAAGGCCATTGCTTTACTCTACATATTTTGTTAGCACTCACACAGTTATTTACTTCATGGTACTTAATTTTACAAATGTAATTAATTGTATGATGAATACAATCGTCCAAGTCAACTATACATTTAAACAGATTCAAAAGGACGTTAATATTAAATCAGGTAAAACCAGAAAGATATTAAATACTTGTTTCGTTATTGCTGAACGTGCCTACAGACAAAAAATAAGATTCTAAATAGAGAAAAGGTCTTTTGTCAGTAGTCTAATAAACCAAACTTGTTAGTGAGAAATCATTTGTTATTTGGAAAGAAACCATAGCACACGAAACAGAGGAAACGGATAATAAATTAAAGGATATCTTCAACCCAAAGTAGTAGATGGATCTTCTTCTACATAAGCTTTTTTTGCATCAATCTTTATACATCCGTCGAATGTCTCCTGTTTTCCCTGTTTTTTTGACAGTTCTCACCATTATGAAGACAGAAATTTTCAGCAGATGTCTTTATTTTGTCAGTTCATTTCATTGGTCCAAAAAAAATGCTATCCAATGATTTTTTTTTATATGAATACCGCACAAGAGCCCCCGACTGCTCCGAACCGTCTGGAGCCAGTGAGACTATGGTATCCCCAATTGGGGAATGTTGTGAGGCTGAAGGTATTTGGGAGGGGAAGGAGAAGGGGAAGAGGAAGAGGAAGAGGAAGGTTGGAAAATACCTGGCTATTCGGATCTGGTCACCAAACACGACTAAAAGCCATTTCAAGCAACGTTTCAATTCTGAATGGTGGTCTTTCACCAGGGCGATACTGAAAGTATCTTCCACTCTGGAATGATATTGGTGTTCCAACGATTGTCATTTAACTATACTGTGTGCCAACGGATGCGAGATAGACTGATAACATAAAGAGAACTGCCGGCTTTGGATAGATAAGAATCGGCCAAATAATTGTCCTATTTTAATGTAAAACATATGTATCACTTCTTATATAAATAAATAATATTCTTCTTATTGCAGGGGGTTATGGAGACCTCAGAAGTAAACTGTCCTCTGTGATTGAAGCTCGTTGCCTAGTAGGCAAGGCTGGGACTATCTTGAGCAGAGACCAGAGTTCTGTTCTTTTCGTAATGCTTCTATCCATCATATCCAGATCAGTCATGATCTGTAATAGTGTCGTCTTTGAAAGAGGAGGTCCGATAGTTTCAAATCCCAATGCTAGATCGCGCATAGCTGTTCAAACGATCGCTAGAGTACTCGCACCGCCGCAATTTCGCGTCAGTTGTGAGTAAAATGGCTACTATGCAGCACAAGGTTTTTTGTGTTCGTGAGTTCTTTAAAACTGAGTCGGCAACTGTAGTGCAGCGTACCTTTTGTCTCGTAATTATAAAGAGCATTTGTCGTCGGTATCACTAATTTGAGCAAACTGGATGTCTCTGTAAAGGAAAAAGAACGGACTGACCGCGTGTATCAGAGAAGAATGTGCGAAATAGAGTCCATCATTTTGAATAACCGGGTATACATTGTATTAATAACTATTAACTATTATTCTGCTATCCCAATATTTAAAATTGTAAAACCTTAGTATAAAGTATTAATTCTTATTGTTTTTAATTTGTGGTACACCAATTATTTTCTTTTTTAGTTATTAATCAAAGGTAATTAACAAATTTAATAATGTTACCCCGAATAGGTAGAGGTCCTGGGTTCGAGTCCCAGATGCGTCTGAAATCTTTTTAATTTCTGTTGTTTTTTCGGTTTCGTGGTTCATTTGGGATGTGTTAATATTATCTTCTTCAATGATTAAATAAATTTCTGTTGTTTATCTAAAATAATTGTACTAATTTTTTTCAAGGAAGGCCATTGCTTTACTCTACATATTTTGTTAGCACTCACACAGTTATTTACTTCATGGTACTTAATTTTACAAATGTAATTAATTGTATGATGAATACAATCGTCCAAGTCAACTATACATTTAAACAGATTCAAAAGGACGTTAATATTAAATCAGGTAAAACCAGAAAGATATTAAATACTTGTTTCGTTATTGCTGAACGTGCCTACAGACAAAAAATAAGATTCTAAATAGAGAAAAGGTCTTTTGTCAGTAGTCTAATAAACCAAACTTGTTAGTGAGAAATCATTTGTTATTTGGAAAGAAACCATAGCACACGAAACAGAGGAAACGGATAATAAATTAAAGGATATCTTCAACCCAAAGTAGTAGATGGATCTTCTTCTACATAAGCTTTTTTTGCATCAATCTTTATACATCCGTCGAATGTCTCCTGTTTTCCCTGTTTTTTTGACAGTTCTCACCATTATGAAGACAGAAATTTTCAGCAGATGTCTTTATTTTGTCAGTTCATTTCATTGGTCCAAAAAAAATGCTATCCAATGATTTTTTTTTATATGAATACCGCACAAGAGCCCCCGACTGCTCCGAACCGTCTGGAGCCAGTGAGACTATGGTATCCCCAATTGGGGAATGTTGTGAGGCTGAAGGTATTTGGGAGGGGAAGGAGAAGGGGAAGAGGAAGAGGAAGAGGAAGGTTGGAAAATACCTGGCTATTCGGATCTGGTCACCAAACACGACTAAAAGCCATTTCAAGCAACGTTTCAATTCTGAATGGTGGTCTTTCACCAGGGCGATACTGAAAGTATCTTCCACTCTGGAATGATATTGGTGTTCCAACGATTGTCATTTAACTATACTGTGTGCCAACGGATGCGAGATAGACTGATAACATAAAGAGAACTGCCGGCTTTGGATAGATAAGAATCGGCCAAATAATTGTCCTATTTTAATGTAAAACATATGTATCACTTCTTATATAAATAAATAATATTCTTCTTATTGCAGGGGGTTATGGAGACCTCAGAAGTAAACTGTCCTCTGTGATTGAAGCTCGTTGCCTAGTAGGCAAGGCTGGGACTATCTTGAGCAGAGACCAGAGTTCTGTTCTTTTCGTAATGCTTCTATCCATCATATCCAGATCAGTCATGATCTGTAATAGTGTCGTCTTTGAGTCTAGTATGCTTTCTCTAATTACTTACTACCCACAATTCAAAACCTTCAAAATAAATGTGTCTTGTAAAACAACTATCATAATCAGCTCTTCAACCCAATGAGAACCATCTGGAAATACCTCCATCCCTGCCAGTCTCCTGCTTCCAACCTCCACTTCTTTATACTTTTGAATGCTTTGTCTACCTCCACACCGTTTAGCCACCAGATACCCCTCTGGCCTGCAGGCCTATTATTAGACATCGGATTATACGTACTATCAAAATGGCAAAATATACATACAAGAATTCACTATCATTGCTAAAATATTCACTCACTCTGTGAAAACATATGCCTTAATTCAACGATAAAACAGGAATACGTCTTTTGGAACCCAGTGCTTTGGGAAATTATTGATATTTATTCATTTTGTAAGAAATAAATAGCTTTTAATACAAATATATGAACATAGGAAGGTAAACAAATGGTGAGCCAACAAAGTTTCTTGTGCTAAAATTGGTTATATACAGGTGTTTTATTTATGAAACTAACAAGAGAAAAATAAAACAAAAAGTAAGGGGAAAGGGGAAGAGGAAGAGAAGTTAGGATCGGGACAGGGGGTGCTCTCGATACATTTTAAACTCATTCTTCAATTTGTGGTAGTACGCATTATTTCGGTTCTATATTGTAAAACGGTGTTGTGAAGAATGATGAAATTCAAACACGGCAATCTCTACTACAAATATCATTTTTTCAAATTTTACAAAAGGAAGCGGATCTAAAAATACCTCGTTTCCTCAGAGAAAAAAATTGAATAGCTCATATTTTTAAGAATAAAATGGCTGAAATATTGATTAATGACGAAAAAAGGCTCAAATATATACTAATTACCAAAAAATGTCCAAATATGCACTAACGACCAAAAGGCTCAAAAATGCATTATGAAAAAATGCATATAATCTGATGTCTACTTATTACATAGTAGCATCTTCGTTTTTTTTTATTATTTTGCCAAATTTATGAAAGTTGATAATAACAACCGTTTGAAATTTATGAAAGTTGATAATAACAACCGTTTGAAATTTATGAAAGTAGATAATACCATATGTTTGAAATTGATGAAAATAGATGATAACAACCGTTTGAAATTTATGATAATTTATAGTAACAACCATTTGAAATTCATGAAAGTTGATAATAACAACCGTTTGAAATTTATGAAAGTTGATAATAACAACCGTTCGAAATTTATGAAAGTTTATAATAACAACCGTTCATTCGTTGATGCATGTTATTTCCCTAAATATATATTAGTAATCATCAAAAATAAACTTGCGAATATTTTATTCCATAATTTTATAAATATTATATAAACCTACATATTTTTCAGGTTTCCCAGGACGAGAATTCTTTGCATCATTTCAGTTAACTTGCTGTATTGGTGAAATAGTCAAACTCGTCTGCATCGTTGAATCATGTCATGATTTTATTAAAACTGTAAGAACCTCATTTTTTAAACATCTGGTTTAATAATAGACCTTTTTATTTATAATGTTTACATGTCAAAGTTTGTGTGCCTTTTTGGTTATTATATTACAGGCAAACGAGACAAAAGAAGACATCGCACAGCTGCTGATGATAGTACGGGATATTGGTTTAAGGTCGGATTTGAAACATTGTCTGCGGCAAATAAACGAACACCCGATTGAATTTACAGCCATGGATGTTTGGACAATCGACAGATCGCTGATAGGAACTGTGAGTATTACATTAATAACTCTTATTACTTCGAATTTCCTTCTGGCACTTGTGTGTGTGATTCCTATGTTACGTGTTAACACCAATTGGTCCTTCCTCACAATTCATCCAATAAATCATGCAATGAATTCTCGCTGTTCTTTGGTGACCAGCTCAGCCCAGGAGCGCCTTCAAAGCCAGAGTCATTTTAGCGGCGTAGCTCGCAGATACAATAATAGGACCTACACAACTCTTAACCTAATTTGGTCCGACCACTGACGTCAGAACTAATAGACTTGCCCTAACGTATCATTTGGACGAATGGAGGCAAAGATCACGTGATACCCGTTTTAGCACCAGCCTAGTTCATTGCCGTTCGCGTTTGTATCGCGTGATTTTGACTGCGGTGAGCAAAGTGTCATACTTTTATTAATAAATACTTTAAAATTCGTTTTTTGTAAACAAGTCAAACCTTTTAACTTATTTGTTGTTTTACTTAAATTGAAAGCACGCCTAGCTCGCCTCCCTTATTTTGGTTTCTACCCCTTGTGTATTAGGACATTTCTATGTTTTATTTGTTCTGTGGGTCCGACGCTCTGTAAGGAACCCAGAGAGCCAAAAGCGCGGGTGCGAACTGTGCTCCCTAAAACTTACGTTTAGACATAATACAATGCGAGTGCCCCTAACTGTTTAATTTGGTAGCTACTACTGGTTTATTGTATTTAAAGATGTCTGATAAAACAACACTCTGTAGTTTCTTTGAGTAAAATAACAATTAATTATTTTTTCAGGTGTTTGGACTCACTCTTACAAATCTTATAGTGCTTATACAGTTCGCTACCTAGATTCATAAACTGCGGAATGATCTGCCGGCCTCTGTGTTTCCTCGATCCTACAATATGGGTCTCTTCAAAACCCAAGTTCACTCCTTCCTATCCTCTAAAATACCCTCCACACAGCATCCCCAAAGATGATATACGCCTTGAGGCAACTATTTCTCTCAGTGCCTCCTGTGTGGAGTTACTGAAAAAAAAACTTATTTTTACTTTTCTTAAACATGTTAAGAGCATTAAGGATGAACAATGTATAATCCATATTTTATATTTTATATTATTTTATATATCATGTTTTATTATGTTTTGTTATGTTTTATTATGTTTTATTATGTTTATTATGTTTTATTATGTTTTATTATGTTTTATTATGTTTTATTGTGTTTTATTATGATTTATTTCGTTTTATTAAGTTTTATTATGTTTTATTATATTTTATTATGTTTTATTATACTTTGTAACGTAAATACTGACCCCTGTAAATACTGGGGTTGTATAGTCAATAAAGACTATGTTTTCCTACCCTAGGGTTTTATTTACTGTATCACAACCTTCCCGCACTTCATCCATCAGACCCACCCACGAATGCTGAGATAGAGTCGAGCAACAGCATGAGATAAATAATTTAATTATGTTTTGTTGCGTTTTGTTATGTTTTATTATGTTTTATAAGTATGATAATGTTAATAATCTCTAAATGTTCCAAAACAATAAATCTTTATATTTAAAAATCTGTCTGTCTCTCCTCAATTTTCTCGAAAATTACTCAACCAGTCTCGCTGAAAATAGCAGTTTGTTTTTATTAGTGCCGGGAAGGTTTGGAGAGTAATTTGAATGAAATCCAATATTTAAAACTGTTGCTATAACGTTTTAAAATTAATATGAAAAACATTGAAGCCGTCTTGTTTTGGGGTTAGCCAATAAATATACCACTCAGGTTAGCCACAGATTACATATTCAAAAGAAGGGGGTTTGTTTGGGTAGAATATTTTCAAAATTGAAAACACAAGTAGCTACCTAATTAAGAACTTTATCATTTAGAAATATTTTGAAAAAAGAAATTTTGGAATGATTTAAAATTTTCAAATGAATGTTTCTTTGTTTCATTGTTTAGAGAAAGTAATAGTCGTCGCAGGGAATTACTTTCGCTGTCAAATCAATTATGGAACCCAAATGATAAGCAACAATTCAGAACTTCATGACTTTATTCCAAAAAACATAGCTAGTAAATAAATAAAATCGTGATTTATAAAATAATTAAAACTTATTATTTTGGAAACTATTTTATTTATGGTTTTTCCATAGAGTCTAAAATACTTAAATGGACTTATGGCAAGCGAATACCGCAGCAGAAACATTGGAGCTAGCTTTTGGCGACGCGTCAATCAATGAGAAAGAACTATTTTAGAATCCGTCATCGTCACCGTGACGATCCGAGCCAGCTAAAGGAGAACCATTTCTTTCCTGATGGAGGGAGATTTAACATCTTGATTCACTTTCACATTCATCTTTAAATATTATTTATTTATTTATTTTATTTATTCTTAAATTTAATTAAGAAAACAAAAACATTAGCCACCCATCTCACTAGGACAATCCTGTGTTGAGATGAGCCGCTTTACAATTTAATAATAATCCGTAAATTTCAATAAGCAAACAATGATACATTAAAAAAATTCATTAACGGACCATCGTCCAATTAGACAATATACATAACACAAAACGAGATAAACAAGAGCTACAGAAAAAGAACAGCACATACATGATACATGAATGATGCAATGACAAAAATTTACATTTGAGAGGTCATTCAAGTCAAAACCTGAACAAGGTTTTGGGAGAGTCTACGATTTTAGATACACTAGATGATAATCTTCGGGGTTTATTTTCGTAAAGCCTGAAAAAAATCATTTAGACTGCTACCAAAAATTTGAAGACCCTGGCTTGAGTTAATAATTCTCGACATTCTGGACAGTGGAGAATGGTAACCATAATTAGAAGAGTGTTTGTTGATAAAAAGCAATTCATTGTTTCTGAGTCTATGGCAAATAATGTCGAACTGGATGAGTTGCAACAAAGAAGGTGAGTCAATAATTTATTTAATTTAATTATTTTGAAAATGCAAATGAGATCAAAGTCTTTCCTAAGCTTTTCTAGCACCAGTATTATTTATTGATATTACTTTACCACCTATTGACATATACAAAAGAAAACACTGCTAAACATCATCTCCTATCCTGCAAAAATTCAACATAATCATCATCAACGCTACGTTTCGACGAGACCCTTGGTTGAGTGGTCACGATCCTTGACTACGAATCCGGAGGTTGCGGGTATAAATCCCTGCATGCGCAAGTAAATTTTATTTTTTAAATTGTGCTATTTCACAATTTATTCATTAAAAATAATATATACAATATATGGTATTTGCAGCATGTTCCAGAGTGGCAGATACTGTCAGTATCGCCCTGAAAGACCGCCATACAGAATAGAACATTGCTTGAAATTGGTTTAGTAGTGTTTGGTGACGAGATTTGAATTACTAGGTACTTCCCCACCTTCTTCTTCCCCATCTCCTTTCTCTCCTCAATATCATCAGCCTCACAACATACCCCAATTGGGGATACCATAGTCTCACTGGCTCCAGACGGTTGGGAGCAGCTGGGACTCTTGTGTGGTATCACATTAAAAAAAAAATAATAACAGCAACAACCTTCGGAGAGTTCTGTCTGCGTAATTTAATTTTCTGGAGAAAATACATATTCAGATATTGAATTATCATCATTAATAATCTTATTACACACTGACATTCATTTATCTGTCAAATATTTGTGTGTCAAAATTTTTTTAAATTTAAATACTATTGGAAATCATTAATTAGATTTACTTTCGATAATTAATCATTGATAATAAATACAATTAATGACTTTCAATACCATTTGAATCAATCACTTTTATTGTTAAACCATTTTCCAAAATGTAATAAAACCCTGTTAATATGGGTTCTTTTTATAACAGTAATACAATAAGTAGGTTTGTACTTCAGTTGCGAAATGATTGCCTGAGGTAGAAACATAACACAGATAAAGTAATACGATAAATAATACAAGGAAATTCTGATACGTATTTCCAAAGAAAGGAGAGACTAATAATACAACTAATGCATCTCTCATTCTAAACATCAGAATTGTCTAGCAAAAACCTCAGAACCTGTTGGAATTTATCCAGTTTTATTTATTAAGTTTTTGTCATTCATGTTTTTACTGTTGCGATTTAAATTTTAAAATAAAATGTCTCGTTGCTCTGGCAGCGATTGCAGTAATGAAATTAGGGAAAGCAGTAGGTTTTTTGTGTTGATTTGGATCATTTGTCGTGCAATGGGCTTGGTCCCCTTGAAAATAAGAAAATGCAGAGAGGACGGCCGAACAGTTTGGATGGCATCTTATTCAAAAGGCTGGGCTGTCTACAGTTGGTGTTTTATGGCGTTTGCAAGTAAAGTATAATGCCATGTTAATTAATTCTTTTTATGTCAGTTTCGGACTTCTACAACTCCATATTTAGCTTTTTCTTGATAATAATTATCTGTATGTATTATCATGAAAAAAAGATTTTTTATTACTTTTTCTAATTCTCGAAGGGTCACGGGTTCGACACCCGCTATGCGCAAATATTTTTATCCTTTTTTTTTATTTCACATAAAAATAACATTCAATAACATTTAGTACATTTCCAGTACGTTATAGAGTGGTAGATACTCTCAGTATCACCCAAGTGAAATATCACCATTTAGAATCAATACGTTGTGCATTGCAATAACTTTAGTCATGTTTGATGACTAGATCTGAATAGCCAGATCTAGTCACCAAATCTAGGTCCTCTCCCTTCATCCTCACAATATGGCATATCTTGGGCTACCATCGTACCACAGGGTTGGGGTCAGTTGGGACTCTTGCGCAGTATTCACATTAAAACAAAGGAAATATCTTTCAACCATCGCCATAGTGGGAAAAAAATAATGTTTTCTTCAGATTGTAAAATTTACGTTTACATAATTAAATGGATAACTTTTCAGAACATTTAATGATAAGAATGTCAAAAAATAGTTATTACTTGCATGGTATTAACGGTCAGCACCCAAAATTAAACATTTTTTTGTCTGCTAACGCAAAAAATGGTACTAGTGATTTATCTGTAAATTCTGCATGGGTAATTGGGAAAGGGTATGTGGTTTCAAAAGACAAAAATACTCAAACTGTAATCTTTTAAATTCTTAATGAAATGCATGAGTACTGGAATTTAGGTAAAACATTCAAAATTGCCTTCACTGGTTTTCAAACTGTGCCTTTTTCAGATATTTTTGTATGTGTTTCATAGAATTTAAAAGAATACAGTCTGAGGATTTTTGTCTTTTAAAACCTTGCACATTTCCCGATATATATATATATATCGATAGCTTAGTTCAAAAGGGAAATAACTCAAAATGTTTGGGTTTTGAGTTAATGATGAAAAATGGTAAAGAAACTCTCCCTTCTCATATTTCAGTAAAAACATAGGTTTAATTCGTCCTTGTTATGTAGTTAGATAATTCTTTATGGAATTATAATGAAATCAGCACATTCTTAGTTCAATGGAGAAACATGTCAAATGTTTCCGTTTGGAACTTAATAAATGTAGCCATTTACAACTATGATATGATAGGTTGATAAATTACTAACATGTTGCATCTATTGTTATGTTATAGGTGGACGAAATAACTTGACATCGGTGCGATGTCTTTATGAAAATTTTCAAATCCAGTTTTATCAAAATGAGGTATTTTGACTTAGTTCCCTATTGAACTAAGTTATCGATATATATATTTTATTCTTTATTCCAGATCTCGGGGAGGGTTGTGCAATCCCATTTAATATGTTTATCAAAATATAACAAAAAATTAAAATATTGTTAGGGACAAATACAAAAAGAAAAGATATGGAAATAATTTTTTTTTTAAATCATTTTTTTGATATCTAAAAAATCAGGAATTGGCTCCATCGGTTGTAAATGGGACTCTGCTAGAAGTCCAGTGCTACCATCACAAAGTGTTTTCGCTCTTTGCTAGTCACGTTCTGTACTTGGCGATCCGTTTTTTTATTAGTGCTCGGAATATAGGAATGCTCCCTTCTGCAAACATCTGTGGCACTGCAGTACCAGGATAGTATAAAAAGCATTCGGTTCAAGTTGTTATGTTGCACTCTCATTATTTTTTGAGTTTCTTTATTAAAGTTGGACCACAACTCTGAGGCATACAGGCTGGTGCAATACGTATTGAAAAGTTGCTTTTTTGCTTCTGGGCTACACTTGATGAATCTTCGAGAAATCATGTTTGCTCTAATGCATAGTGATCTTCTTCGTCGTTTAATATCTGCATCAACTTTGAGCTCCGCTGTTATAATGTGTCCTAAGTACTTGACGTCGGACTTTTCTGATATTTTTGTTTCATTTAGGCTAACTGGTAATATTTTTAAAGGTCCTACTCCCGCCTTGAACACTATCAACCCAGATTTACTTGGGTTATAGACCATATTGTGTTCAGCGGCATTTTTTTCACATATCTTCATCAGTTTCCTCGTGGCTTTAATGCTTGGCAATATAATGACCATCTCATCTGCATACGTAATATTATTGATGCATGTATTTCCCATGTGACATCCTACATTTGCTGAGGTGAGTTTTTCATTAAATTGTCAATGTAAATGTTAAATGGGATCGGTGATAAACTTCCCCCTTGTCTGATGCCACATCCCTTGTTCACTGTAATATTAGAAATGATAATTGGATATGTTATATAGCGCCGTTTATGAAAAAAAAATCACCTCGAGGGCGCTGTGATCAACCTAACTACCTAATCACCTAAGTACCCGGATAGAATTTACAGATAAATTATTTTGGTGTTTCTTGAGTTAGCAGACTATAAAGTGATGTTTAGATCTATTTTCAAAAGCTGGCCATTAAGGGCTTTAAAAATGACGAGTAAGGGTAACATAATTTATTTATTTTACTCTGCAAATCAATTTTTGGAGTTTAAATATAAATATGTTGAATATTCGGGTTTTAGGGTACACTTTTTCAGCTACAATCCTATTTGTTGGTTTTTCTAGTATGTACGAGCGTGTGCGGAGTTCTCAGGTTTTCAGAAGCAGATATAAAACCGCTCTCTAAATTTCTGTACTTCATATTGATATTCAACGTGACAATGATAGTACTAACCACATCGGTTGGAGTTTCCAGGAGTGGAATACACGCCAAGAATCTTATCAAAGCGAGAAAACTCCTGGAAAAGGTAAGAAGAGTTGCAAGACTGCCAGTATCATCCCTGTAAAAGTCGGTGACCGAATGCAGGTCTATTCACATATACTGGAACCGTTCAGTGGAGACACGTACAGTGGCAGGCACGGCACAGAATGGAGTATTCACAATACACCGTGCGTGCATATGTTTATAGATAATGTGCGCAACTAAATTTGTCGTGCCTCCCACCTTACGTGTCTGCGCTGAGCGATGCTGGTAGATGTGAAACGATCTCACTTCAACACACGTATGAATCAGCACACTTTTTGAAGGTAATATAAGTCATTGAAAGTACGAAAAAAGAAACTAGCCTGGAAACCTAACCTAACCTAACCTAATTAACCTTTTTTTAATTTAATTAAGTTATTATTTTTATAAACAATAATTATTAATCTAAAACACTCATCTAAATTGAAAAAAACCTTCCGAGCAAAGATAAATGTCGCCGGCAGGACTCGAACCCGCACCCTTCTAATGTCCGGTTAGATGCTCTACCGTTGAGCTACGTCGGCTTATCGCAAACCCGCCAAGTTAATCAATATATACTAGTGTTCCATTTTAATAATTACTGTTTTTATTATATTTTCACCTGTAAACAACCAACTTTATTAGTATGAGAGAGGCTTGTAACGGCTAAATCCCTCAAATAGATGCGGGTTCGAGTTCTGCCGGTGACATTTATCTTTGCTCGGAAGGTTTTTTTCAATTTAGATGAGTGTTTTAGATTAATAATTATTGTTTATAAAAATAATAATTGTTACCCTTTGCGCTATGCACAAAAATCTTGTCTTAAGTTTTTAAGAACTTTAGATTATCAATTAATTAATTAAGTTAGTTTAGATTAGGTTTTCAGGCTAGCTTCTTTTTTGTACTATTGATGATGTTATATAACTATTGAAAAGTGTGCCGATTCATACATGATGTGTGTTGAATTGTCATGGAACTGTGAAATACCACCATTCAGATTCGAAACGTTGCTTGAAATGGCTTTAACCGAGTTTGTTGACCAGATCTGAACAACCAGGTACTTCCCACTTTCCTCTTGCTCACCTTCTGCCCCTACCCACTACCCTCAGCCTCACAACATACCCCAATTGGGGATGTCATAGTGCCATTGACTCCGTACTTGGGAGCAGTGCGACATTCACATAACTAATATAAAATATTTTTAAAATTTGAGTTATTTTCTTTTGATTGCTTACACAACTTATACGTTTATTTTCTTTTTTTAACAGGCCCAGTTGTTAAGTAATTGGACTAATAACACAATCAAACACAGTAAATTTTACAACAAAATTAGTATTTTTTGCCTGTGTGTTTGGATAATCAATTTGACAATTGGATTCAGTTCTCAATTTGTAGGAGCGCCAGGAACAAGTAAGTAACACTAGTTTTTTTTATTTATTATTGCGATTTTCATGTGTTTCAGAGCAAAACCGCTATCAACCATAACCTTTTTGTGCATATGAAGTTTTAAAAAAGACACATATAAAACTTATTTCCACTTTTATTTTATTTCTCCGTGACCGGTTTCAGCTTGTTAAAGCCATCTTCAGACTGGTAAAAGTTAATCTTAAACGACGGTTTATATACAAAACATGTGGGGGAGGAGGGGTGGGAGATAATACAAGGGATTTATTCTATTACATGGGTTTTCTTTATATTTGTCATTAAGTCGTCTTTGACTGCCGACTTTCTAATTATGTTGGTTATTCCCAGTAAGCTTATTACCTCTGGTTTGTAGTTTACTTTAATATTGTTTGGGGAATACCTTACAAGTAATGTGAATTATTAACATCAATTCTTAATTAGACTCGTTATTATAATTGTTATGCCATGGGATTTTTTGATTAACATATTTTCAGAAATAGTCTTATAATTAGGTTTTATATAAAACAGAATAGATATTTTACTTAGAACATATGACAACAATTAAACATTGCAATGGATATAGGAGCGGAGATTTGGCAAATAACTAATTGTTTTTCATTACGAAGTTGGGGTATATTTTTTTAGTTAGGCGGGTTATTTCTAATGATTCTAGCCTATCAAGTTTATGCCCTTTGTTACAAGTGTGGAGAACTTTAATGTCTCTGTCTTTGTCAAAAGAGTGTTTGTTTTCTAATAGGTGTGACGCTACATTCACGCTACATGACGCAAATGAGTGGATTAATCCCTTACTCCATCCCCGGTTATAAAACTGTCTCACTTCCTAAGCTCTAAGCTCTCTGAGCTCTCTCTCTTATCTAAGCATACTTCGCACGACGGTCTAACAATTTTTTATAGTGAGCACAAAATATGTAATGTTATAGTATCTATTCCTAATTTTAAGTATTCAAATGCCATCCATTTAACATTCACGTTAAACAATAAAACATACTCTATAATTTCCATATATCACTCCCCTTACTTAGACTCTAATCATTTATCACGGAACTTAAATATTTCATAATCGACAATAATTGCCAACAATCAGACTTCTCATTTATTGTTGGTGATATAAACATTAACAGTGAACATTCTATCCTAGACCCAATTGCTAAAGAATATCTAAATGTTATATAAAGCGAACGATATCTATCTTATATAAATAGCCCCACTAGACATGGTCACCATACTGACTCTTACCTAGATCACATATTACTCAAAATCAATAAACCTTTCTATAACATAATACCAAAAGGACGGCACCTCTAACCAACCTAAATATAAGGTTCCACAACAATACTTGCAACCCTGTTACATTCTATAATTGTACAGAAATGAGTTCAGGGGTTACAGTTAAAAAAACTTTGAAATTATAATAGATAGTCAACTCAAACGGACATATCATGCAGAAAAGCTTGTAAGCAAATTAAGGTATTTAACATATTTAAACGTTAATAACATATCAAAAATAATGAAAATGGTATACCATGCACTGGTGCAATCATCAGTATCTTATGAAATAATCGGATGGGGGGGAATTTATAATACTTGCATTAAACCACTAAAAACATCTCAAAAATTAATACTAAAAATAATGTTACATAAAGAAAGTATCTTCCCCTCCATACAATTATTCCATGAGACTGAACTGTTAGACCTAAGAAAAATTTATTGTCTACAGTGCCTAAAATATATATTTTCAAGAAAAAAACTATTCCCGAAAAACGAAAATCGCTTTAGTAACAGAATAAATAACGTACTCGAAGTACCTTTGTGCAAAACTAGGCTCGTGCAGAGACATGCATCCAAACGTATCGTCTTTAAACACATACAAAAATGTTATAAAAAACTGGATTAAAACCAAAAATATCTACCTTTTCCTGCTATAATTGTATATTTTCCCCATTTTCTTTTCTTTTTTTTTATTAAACTTATAATTTTTATTTGACTTACCTTCAACATCCATGGATTAATACAAATATACTAATATATACCAGGTATGCCCACACACTGGTCTTACCCATGTGGGATTTTTGTTTTATATACATTACACATAGTTATTTTAAATGATTAAACTAATGTTTACAAGACAAGATTTTTTATGCATAGCACAAATATTAAACAAATTATTATAAGCATTATTATATTAAATTATCGGCAGCATGTATTTTTTCTCGGAAGATTATTCAATTTGTATGATTTTTCAGGTAATAATTATTGCTTATAATAATTTGTTTAATATTTGTGCTATGCATAAAAAATCTTGTCTTGTAAACATTAGTTTAATCATTTAAAATAATAATATCTGGCAAGTAAAAATATTCTTACAATAAAAATGTAGATTCGATAGAATCTCGACGCCACCTAGTGAGAGAGTTAGCACTTACAAACGCCTTTCCCACAAAAATAAAGATGGTTGTTTCCAGTGAGAAAAAATGTAATAAGCAATGATTGTAGTCTGAAGAACTAGTACATGTTGACTAATTTGGCGGGTAATGAATAACCTGCCGTAGCTCAGTGGTAGAGCACTTGTCCGGTAAACGAAAGGTCGCGGGTTCGAGTCCCGTCGGCAGCATGTATTTTTTCTCGGAAGATTATTCAATTTTGTATGATTTTTCAGGTAATAATTATTGCTTATAATAATTTGTTCATTACACATAGGTTTATTTACATGTGTTCAGATGTATATATAAGTTAATATTAAATAAAAAATAAAATAAATAAAATTTTATAACCTTTACCTTGTTTGTGAAAATGTATGTATCAAAAAATTAATTAATAAATAAAAAATAAAAAAATACCCACTAAGTAATACTTTGTAACCCCATTCAATGGTTGTTCTTAAAATTACTCCAACATTGCTCCTATATTAAATATTTGTATTGTAATCAGATTGATTTTGTTCTAATTCATTGGGAGTTTATTATGTTATAAAATGTATTAGATATCTATATAAATTGAAGAATTGTATTAAAAGTAATATGTTATTTCAAGGACGGCCACTTCTCTACTCCTGGTATTTCGGTTGCGGCAACACCGTTAAATACTTTATCCTTCTAAACTTTGGAAATGTGATAAATTCCATGATGCATACAACCGTCCAAGTCAATGACACCTTGAACCATATTCAAAAGGATTTGAACAGTAAATCAGGTAAGTCCATAAAAAAAATACGCCTAACGCCCAACGCTGAATGATATGCATTATCGGCAAATACCGAGGCTCCATTGAAGCCGAAATAAATACGTCTTTCAAAAAGCTTGGATTCTGTAAGAATCAGAAACAGAATCAATAATAGTTACCATCTCAGTTAGAATGTCGTTTGAATTTGCCACATTTTCAAAAAGCTGGGAGTCTGTAAGAATCAGAAACAGAATCAATAATAGTTACCATCTCAGTTAGAATGTCGTTTGAATTTGCCACATTTTCAAAAAGCTGGGATTCTGTAAGAATCAGAAACAGAATCAATAATAGTTACCATCTCAGTTAGAATGTCGTTTGAATTTGCCACATTTACATAAATCGGAATCATTTAGGCTTGAAATTAAAACAACAGAACAATATCGTAGAAGTTATTCCTCTCGACCAGTTTCACAGAAAATCCCAGTGAGAAAGACACCGTAATAAATAAAATAAATTATTGCTGGTGTCTAGTATGGAAGAGACGGCAAGAGAGAGCGAGAAGAAAATACTATAAAATAGTGCGAACGGTTGTCCAATGTCTTTTCTTCATCACCTTTTACTCGAGATTTTCACTGTGTCTCTTTCAGTCTATTGACTAATATCACGCCATCCTCATTAATACTATAAATAATATTATAAAGACATCAAACGGACATTATATAGGGTTATTCAAAATGATCGACTCAATTTCGTACCTCTATATTTCCTGAACTATAGGTTATGTGTCAATGAACGCTAGAGAGCTCACGCTGCCAAGCAGTCGCGAAATGGCTACTATGCAGCACAAGGTTTTCTGTGATCATCAGAACTATAAAACTGAGTCGGCAACTGTTTATGGTGCACCATACCATTCGTCTCCGTTTTAACATTGAACCTCCAACTTGAAAGAGCGTTTGTCATTGGTATCACCAATTTGAGCAAACTGAATGTTCCGTAACACTGTAGAGGAAAACATTCCAAATTTAGTCCATCATTTTGAAGAACCCTGTATTACATATTCAAAGCATACTAAAAAATGTTTAACATATTTTTTCTTTTTGTAGGAGTCTATGAAGATCTAAAAACCAAATTATCAGCTGTAATTGAAGCCCGCTGTCTTATATGCCAAGCTGGGTGTATTCTAAGCAGAGACCAAAGTCCCATTGTGCTTGTGATGCTTCTCTCCATCATATCCAGATCAGTCGTCATTTGCAATAATGCCATCATTGAGACTAGTATGCGTCCCTCAAAAAACCATTGAAACTGGCAGGAGTATACCATATCTCAAAATCTACATGTTATTAAAATGCGAGGACGCTTCTCTCAAGGCCCATCATTCTTTTTAAATATTTATTCTTGTTTTGTACACCGCAAAAATGTTTTGAAAATCTTGTGTTTTTATTTGCGAAATTGGTCAATAAAAATACAAATATTTAAACAATGAAATTCAACTTTGTTAAGGGTCCCCTATGGGACATCGGAGAGAGATTATTTACTAACTCGAAATAATGATATCATAACGCAATACGATAAATATAATGTTTTAAGGAGAAAAATATTTAATTATTGAAGAAGAAAATATTAACAAATCTCAAAAGAAACATGAAGCAGAAAAAGATACAGAAAATAAAAAGGTATCAGTCGCATCTGGGAATCGAACCTAGGACCTCTGTCTTACAAGGACAACCACTTATCCCCAATTATTTCCCATATTCGACTGATACCTTGTTTTTATTTTCTGTATCTTTTTCTGTTTCATTTTTCTTTTAACATTTCTTAATATTATGTTCCTTAATGATAAAATATTACAATGGGGTTTATAAGCTAAACCCCAAATATTTTAAATATATATGTATATTAAAAATTTACATTTACAAAATGCAATTAAGTTTATTTTATAAAATGTACAGATAAAGGATTGCAATTATTTTTCTCCGCTTTTTAAAATCATAATATTTTCATATTTTTAATCGGTCAGTGGGTGAGTTGGGATCGCGTCTGGGTCCCACCTGTGCGTTATGAGTTCAATTCCTTGGCTGGCTAAGTCCTCCATCGCGACACAAGCAACATCTTCCGTTTACCGTGATGGTAGTAGGAAATTTTCAAATATTATCAGGTTATTCGTAACCCGGGAATTTTTGTCTTTCTTTTTAAAAAATAAATATTTTGTAGGACGGTCAAAAAAGGTCATATTTCATAAAGTTTAAAAATATTTAAAAATATTTTTCTCTTTAAAAGCGTTATGTTTATCGTATTACGTAATAATATTATCATCGTTTTGAATTCATAAATAACCCCTTTCGTACAGCCCTCTCCGCCTTAAAGCCAAATACATCAAAGTGCCCATTTTAAAATGTGAATAAAAAATTTTGTACTTTAAAAATAAGAACATTTGAACAGCTCTTGTTTTTTCTTTTCAGAATATCCCGGGCGAGAGTTTTTTGCTTCATTTCTGATTTGTAGCTGTTTTGGTGAAATAGTGAAACTCGTCTTCGTCGTTGAATCGTGCCATTATTTCGACAAAATTGTAAGTCCATTTCACGCTTACTCTACCTTACCTAGCAAAATATTATAAATCACAAAATTAAGTACAGAAGATCTACAGTTCCTCGTATCTAAGATGAACGAAGTATGTGTGAAGAATGAGTTAATGATGAATGTAAGTAAGTTTAAAGGGATGATGTTTGAAAAAGAGAGAACGAAAACAGTGTGCAATATAGTTGTGAATGATGAATACTTGGAGCAGGTCGATGAGTTTGTGTATTTGGGAAGAATGTTTACGAGAGATGAAGAGACTGATAGGGATATTGAAAGAAGGGTGAATGCAGGACTAAACGCGGTTGGCGCAAACAAAAAGTTGTCTAAAGAAGCGAAGCTAGCAGTCCACAATGGAGTGCTGACACCAACCCTGATATATGGCAGTAAGGCATGGAACTGGCAGAGGAAGGATGAAAGTAGACTGAATGCTATAGAAATGAGATCTCTGAGACGAATATGTGGTAAAACCATGTATGATTGTGTGAAAAATATTGAGATTCGTAAAGAATGCAAGGCTGGTGTAAGCATAATGAGCAAGATTAAGAAAGGGACGCTTAGATGGTTTGGGCATGTAGAGCGATTGAACGAAGAAAGGAGTTTAAGGAAAATATATGACGCGAATATGAATGGAAGAAGAAGCCGGGGAGGTCCGAGGAAGACATGGCACGATCAAGCGAATCAAATACGTATGTCGGGCCATGTCAGAAGTCTGAATAACAGAAAATAATGTATGAGACGTTGTATGAATGTGAATGAAGCAAGAAGTGAATGCCAAAATCGAATTCTTTGGCGATCCATCCTTTTTGCCTACCCCTGCGGTGAAAAGGCGTGATGGTTAGTTAGTTAATCAGTTACAAAATTAAATGTCAAAGTATGTTTTGGTTCCTTCAAAATAAAATCTTTTCAGGCACACCAGACAAAAGATGACATTACAAGATTACTGATGACTATTAGGGATTTTGGTTTACGGTCAGATTTGAAATATTGTCTAAGACAAATGAATGATCAACCGGTTTCATTCACAGCTATGGATGTTTGGATTATCGACAGAGCGCTGATAGGGACTGTAAGTATTGAAAAAAATTGTTTAACTGCCCGGTCTCACTCTTTGTGGAAATCTTGTTTCCTTACTAAACTATTGAAAATCATGAAACGAACAATACTGCACCTTGTCTTATTTTGTGAAATATTATTTATTAATTTCTAATGCCACGGTGGGCTTTTACATATTTTAACATTTAAATGATTTTGTGTACAGAAATAAAAACAAAAAAGGTTTTAAATTAGCAAAAAAGAACGTGATACATAGTTGGTATATAAGTGTAACATATTTGCGTCATAACAATGTATAAGTGCATGACGCAGAGAAGTTATAAAGGGAAATGTTTTTAATTTGATGATAATACTTTTTTTTTTAAATAAAAATAGTAATAGTCTGATCTACATGACACATATACAAGGGCATAATATAATAAAATATGAGTGCATGACATTGTGAAAAAAAATCAATGTGTTTTTATATTTCGGATGACGTAAAAATGTGTGAAATTGCATAATACATAATATACTCCATGATACAGAGAAAGAAAAAACACGAATATGTTTTTGGATTGTACATAAGTAAACAGATAATAAAAAATAAAAAAGTTATACAATAGCTCTTATGCGATGCTCTTATAATCGTTGCAACATGAAAATATCATTCAAGTATTTTTTAAACATGGGTAAACTTATATTATGTATTATCACCTCAAGGTTGCTTAATCTCCACAGCTCAAAGGGAAAATAACCTTGCCACCTGAAAATATTTGCAATAACATATAGATTTTACACACAACAACTATGTAATTATTGTGGCCCTAGAGCTCACCTCATAATTTTTTTTTTTATTACGGGTTCACTGATTGTCAGCGTTAAAGTTATGTTCAAAAATTCCCATTTTCGTCTCACATAAAGTACCTACCTGCATTTGAATACAATTTTTTATTGAAATTGTTCCTTCAATCGACTTATTTACTAAAATAATGTAGCGAACCCCACCCAGTACTGTCGACAATGTAAAGAGCAAACACAATCAGTATTATTTTCAGAAAAGCTCTACCATACAGACGTGTTGCTATTTCTAAACAGTTAGGTACCTCTACCATTGAGTAATCACTCCTAAACACCTTCCATTGCACATCCTGCCTCAGAGAATAATATTTTATTATTTCTTTATTTCAGGTGTTTGGACTCGTTCTTACTAATCTTATAGTGATTGTACAATTTGCTAACTAAATTATTTACGTAATTTTATGAAGCTTTTTGATTGTACCGAAGTGTGAAATCTCCTCTGTTAAAAAAGAGTTGTTTCTTTGATCTGAAATTACTTATCATTTGTATATTCGGTAGTTTAGTCGATCCTTACAAAGTATTGTGGTCTTATTTAAATGTAACGACGAAGAACACAAGACAAACTGTAACATTTTTCTGCAACATTTACACAACCAACTATCATTCTCATTCATTAACCGATAGGACGCATGATCTGAACAACAGGTTTGGTGTTGTTGACGTATTTGCTGACTCCATTTATACAGTAAAGCGTCATCTATACCGGCACTTTGATGAATCCTACAATATGTAATGAAGCTTGGACAATATAGCGTTAACGATTTGTGTTATAATGTTGTTTTGATTTTCTGTTTTATGTCACTGTTAAACATTTGAAAAAGATTGTTAAGGTTTAGAATATCTATGTACTTGTAATTTTTGATTATTATTATTATTATTTTGATATTACGTTCTAAAATCCACGTAAAAGCCCAGATGGCAGTATAATCAAATAGATAAAAAAATTACATTTCTGCATTCAATATCAAAATGTACTTAAGTGAACAATGTCTAGCACGAATATTGTTTTTTTTTTATTAATTTTGGCAACTCAATTTTTTGTACAGGAAGAATTTTGTTCACATCTTTTCTAACCCAATGTAAAATAATTCCAAGTTTTCATTTACAGTACATATTATACTGGTTTACACTTTATAGTTTCTAACAAATGTTTCTAGAATAACTTTGAACGTTACTCATCAGTTGTTTCCTTTAACAACTTAGCTTAGTACTGGCCTACCTTTTATTTACTCCGTTCCCATTTTCTGTATTACATGTTTTTTGTTATCATTGTACTGTGGGTGTGCTGATTATTTGTATTTACTTTTTAATAAAATATGTACCTTTCTATATAATGCTCTGCACATATAACCGTTTTTAATTTTGCCTTTACCTCTCTTCAGATTACAGAAAACAGGAAGCATTAGTTCCACCGTAAATCCAAAATAATTAGAAAATTGAATTAATACTAATCTGGTAGAAAGCGTGTAAACAGCACTGATGAACGAAATTTGCGAAAATCTACAACAGTTAGTCTTCGAAAAACACGGACGACGGTGTTATTTTTTTCTTTGAAAACATGCAGTCATTGCTTGAAGTTGATATCGACTGCTTCTAGCAGTCCATGCATTCCCTGCTTAAAAAGCGTTTTGAAGAAGTCTATTATATTTGAAATAAAACAATCACTTTGTTTATAACCATGGAATTTATTTAATTTTTATTAAGACCGACCGGTTTCGCTTAACACAAGATGATGCTTGTGTTTTTTCATTAATATGTCAAACCAGAAAGTGACTGCTTTCTATCAAAATATATTATATTTGTGTTGGCAAAAAAATACTAACAAACCCCAGTCCGCCTCAGAACGGGACCGCTAGTGGGGTGAACAGGGACAGTTTTAAATTTAAAATAGTTATTATTCTTTTCATTATATTTATAAATCTAACAGTTATACAATATGATAATTACATTGTTAAGTGAACATAAGATAAACCAATTAACTTCCATTAATTGAGTAGTAATAAGCAGTGGTGTAGCGTGGGCCATCGTCGCCCGTGGCGGAATCATAATTTGCCACCCTTGTGACGTCATAAAAATAATGATGTTGGTGTTGGTGGAAAAAAGGAATCAAATGAAAGAGCGAAAAATATGTATTTCAAAACCAAAATAATAAACTTATGTTTAAAATTTGACTTTTCGGACCTTACGCTCAGCAAAATCTCATCAATCTGGTTGTGTATAGTATAGCACAAGAAAAAAATTTCCACCCTCCTAATAGGGGCGCCCGGGGCAGTCCGTCCCTCCGCCCCCCCTCATTATGCCACTGGTAATAAGCAATTATTCTACATTATGAATAAAAACTTAACACTATATATTACAAGAACAGTTAAAATTCATTATTTATTTAAGGTTCAGTTGAAAATGTCTACATCTTGTAATGTATTGAATGTTTTGCAGATACGTCCCATTAATGATTTTTGTGCATACGCAGATTTACAATGTGGTATACTAAACAAATCGTTCGATCTGATATGGCGTTCAGGGCAACGAAATGCAATCCTAAGTTTATATTTCAGATTTATAATCAGACTGAGGTTTTTATAGAGCAATGGGATTACATTGAAGATTACTAAAGTGATATGACAGATGTTTTGTAATTTTTTTTTTTTGACGTTTTCAATACGATCAATATATACGTATATGTAAGTTTGTTATTATATATCGTATTATACATTTTTTGTGTACAGTGCCAGAGAACATTTCTCCCTCTTCCTGTGGCAACTGTGGTTAGAGGTGCATAAATGTGGAGATAATCCTCTCTACCCAGTGAGCAAGCTGCCCGTTGCTACTGTAGGGCTTTATAAGTTTGATAGTGTGGAGTTAAAATGACTGAAGCAAAATCATGTTCTGATCTTATATACACTATGTCATATATAGCAAAATATGTGATATGGTATAGGGCTATGCAATGCGTAAAATAAAGCAGATTTATTTATAGGTCTTTTCTAAACATTGTTCAATATGATCCTTATATGGTATTTTAGAATCTGATACAACTTCCAGATCTTTGATTCTTTCTACTCGTTGGAAGGATAAATGGATTAAATGGTTAATCATTCTAGAAAATAATATTAACATAACCTAGATGAAACATAATAATTAAAAATTGATTATATTCTTTAGACTTTTATAAAAAGTCAATAGATGTCTCATATAAATAAAAAAATCGGATATCAATCCGAGGCACTGTCTAGTTTGCAATTGTGTTCCTTAGGAACTTTGCAATCATTATGAAAATAGCTGCTAATAATATGCGATAAAAAATGGAGAATAATATTGACAAAATCTTGAATTTGAGATATGATATCGATGAAGATGACATAAATTGAACTGATCTCATTAGCTAAGTTGGTTAAGCGGTTGCCCCGGATAGGCAGAGGTCCTGGGTTCGTGTCCCAGATGCGACTGAAATTTTTTTATTTTCTGTTGTTTTTTTCCGTTTTCATGTTTCATTTAGGTAATGTTAATATTATTTTCTACAATGATTAAATATTAATATGAGGTTTTTAAATCTCAATGAAAATAATTAATTATTAAAAATGGATTAAATAGTATTTCTATAAGATATATTTTTTTAAATAATTATAGTATGTATTACAACTTGGCAAAGTGCTGGTGAAGAGAATGCTTTATTTACATATGTAACATTATTGTGAAGAAATGCTGTCTTGGTTTTGGATAGTTTTTTTTTATTTTTTTTTTATTATTTCCTCTTGCTTTATTAGACAATTTCCATGCTTCAATATTTAATAAATGTCTAAATTTCAAAATCCAATCAATATTTATGATGTTCAAACAAATTGTGATTTAACTTTATAAGGGTGGCTTCAACGAGCTGAAATGGTGTCCAGTCGTCAGTATTCATGTTCATATTACTAATCTAGTCAGAAAACTGAACAAGCATTATTAGGTTAGTAAGAACGAGCCCAAACACCTGAAAAAATGAAGAAAAATCACTAAAATTTTGAAACATTCTTTTTTCAATCAAATTGTGATATAGGGTGATGAATAATCACGTTTTTCATTGATGTGGACAATTTGTAGTCTGCTACTGCGTGCTGTGATTTTTTCAGCAATCTTTATCATACAGAATTTTAGATAAAACTTCAAATGCTGTTAGTTTATCTCCTTTATCCTAAATAATTTTATAAAGACGTTAAGCAGACATAACTGAGACATAAAAAGGGCAGGTATAACTGAGTGGCGGGGGGTTAAAGGAACAGAGACATGTGCGCACACAGGTCGCTCTTACGTTGGATCGAGAATATATATAAATAGTGAAGTATTTATTTAATCATTGTAGAAAATAACATTAACACTTATTTGAAACATGAAAACGGAAAAAACGACAGAAAATAAAAAGATTTCAGTCGCATTTGGGATTTTTTCATTCTGTCGTTTTTTCCGTTTTCATGTTTCATTTAGGTTATGTTAATATTTTTTTTTACAATGATTAAATATTAAAATGAGGTTTTTGAATCTCAATAAAAATAATTAAAAATTGAGTATTTATTTGTTTGTTTCGTATACAAATCTAAAATTTTATTCCGAGCTTGATGAAATTTTGCACACTTGACCTGCAAAACATGAAGAAGGTCACTACTTACATGACTTATATAAAAACTACCCTCCACCTCCCTAAACTACCAATTAAAGCAGAATTTTGGTACTTCTTGATGAAATTTTGCACACTTCGCACAAATTTTGCACACTTTAAAATAAGGGAAAAATTACTGGGTAGGGGTAGGGATAGGGGTAATACATCGCAGCCTCAAAACTTTACTCCAAACCATTCATAACCCCGGGCGACGCCAGGTACTTCAGATAGTATGTTATAAAGCTATGCTATGATCCAATAACTTTTATACATTTTCTGTGTTATGATTCTTTGAACAGTCTTTGGAAATTGCATAAAAAAACTTTATTTGATACTTACAGTTCCTATCAGCGATCTATCGATAGTCCAAACATCCATGGCTGTAAATTCAATGGGCTGTTCAATTATTTGCATCAGACAATGTTTCAAATCCGACCTTAAGCCAATATCCCAAATCATCATCAGCAGCTGTGTGATGTCTTTTTTCGTCTCGTTTGCCTGAAATAAAATTAACCAAAGGGACAGAGAAGATACGAAAACAATTGTAGCAGCTTCTTCCATATAAAAACTTGAGTAAAGCATAAAAGGTCTTACGGCTGAAGAAAAATTATGGCATGATTCAACAATGCAAATAAGTTTGACTATTTCAGCGAAACAACTAAGCACTTGAAATGCAGCATAAAACTCTCGCCCTGGAAAGCCTGAAATAACACTGTAATATAAATTACTTTATTTTTTTAGCTTTTGGACCGAATGCTCAGAGAGGGCGACATTCATCAACCTTCTGCATGAAATAAAACAATCACAATCTTTTGGAAATGATCTGTCATATTTTTCTTCAATCTTCCTAAAATGAAGATACTGAGTTATGAACATACATTTTTTTAAGCATACCAGACTCAAAGATGGCACTATTAGAGATGATGACGGCTCGGAAAATGATGGAGAGAATCATCACGAGTGCTGCAGGACTCTGATCTTTGCTCAGAATTAACCCAGCCTCGCCCATGAGGCAACGGGCTTCTATTACAGTTGAGAGTTTGGTCCTTATATCTCCATAACCTCCTATAAAAGATATGTATAATAAACTGATAGAACAAGAGCTCTTTTGGCCTTGTCTTTCTACATTAAGCTACGCTGTATTTGACTTAAAGCTAGTGCATTAGATTTCTTTCTCTCCCAGAGATTTATTCTTTCTGTAATTACCTGATTTAGTGTTCATATCCTTTTGAATTTGTTTCAATGTATCGTTAACTTGGACGATTGTTTGCATCATGGAGTTGACCACATTTGTAAAATTAAGAACCACAAAGTATATAACGGCGTTGGTGCTGGCATAATAGAGAGAGAAAAACACTGGCTTCCCTTGAAAATTAACAATACCTACAGTTAGCTTCAAAAATCAATTTTTAACCTAATTGGTTTTTAACATATAAAAATAGTATAAGCCAAAATAACACGCATTTCGTTGATGACCAAAATAGTAACTGACGATATTGAATTCAATATTCGATTTTTTTTTTCCAGTTTTCAAACACCAGATCAAATTAAAAATTCTAATAAAAACTATTTAAAACTGAATAGTGAAATAGTCTCCACTTCTACTCACTTATTTCTTTTCCTCCTCTTAATTGAGTAACTATACCAGTGATTAAATTCAAAATCCAAACAAATAAATAAAATGTACTCATTCTATTGTAATATTTACTGGAATTTCTTGTGGTTTTACTCCAAATAATTATCGACTGCGCCTATGGGATGTATAAAAAATGCTATAATTAAATTGAGCAAAAAATCTGTTTGTGTATCCTAGTAAAAGCTCTCCAACTGCGTGCTCTGGCATGATGACTATATGGAATCGAAAAAGATTATCTGTCTTGTTATATTATATTATAATAAAACAAATATAAAACTTTTTTCCACTTTAAAGTGGAAAAAAGTTTTAAAAGTTTATTATAATATACTATAATGGAATTCCACCATGTATTAACAGTTTCAAAAATAGAAATATCTATCTTGTTGCTTACCTTTTCTATAAGTTTTCTTGCTTTGATGAGGTTCTTGGCATGTGTTCCGCATCTGGTGACACCGACCAATGTAGTTAAATTCATCAAACTCACGTTAAGTGTGACGATGGTAGCGAGCACCGTTGTTATGTCTTTCCTTGACCATATCATTTTGTGGATTCCAAGAAAGCTTATGAAAACTATAATGAAAAAAACACAATAAATACTAAATTCTACTAAAAAAAGACTACCCTACTAACAAACTACCTAACTACCAATTTAGGGAGAACAAATGCGACACCACACAAACTATCTTAACTAACGCTTACTTTGTCCACATCTATACATCGTGTTATGCATATTCTCCTGTTACACCGACTCTTAACAGTCTTTATCTAACCCGACCTGATCCCGGGGCATTCTCGACTTTTCTTCCATACACTCGTGCATCTTATATTCTCCTGGCAGTACTTCCAATGTCCACACGCTCTGCGTATCCAAACCATATCTGTAAGTCCCATCGATTTCTTCTCCTTTTCTAAATTAGGTAGGTGACCCATTGCTTCAACAAAGCGCCTCCTCGCATTACTATCCTAAGCTACAACAGGGGCCTCAGTCCATTGCATGCCCAGTCTCTCCTCCCACAGCCTCCGCAGTTGCTTTCCTGGGCATAATCAAGAGCGACCAACTGGAATTCGCCATTATTTGAGGGCATATCCAAGCCATCGTATGAGATTTCTATAAACAATAGCAGGGGCTTGATGCTAACCACATTTCGGATTCACGCACTTCTCACTCGATCCTATTTTGCGACTTTTCCTAACTTGCTTCCCCTCAAAAATGGCATTTAAGCAGACTGGACCTTCGGCATAAGTAATTACATGCAATATACGAGTATATTTAAACATCTTTGGTTTCGCGCATTTGGCTCAATATTTTTACCTGTGAAAGCCAGAACAGTCCAACTGTAGATTGTCCAGCCTCTAGAATAAGAAGCAATCCAAACCGTCCTGCCATTTTCTCTGCTTATTCTTATTGATAATGGAATCAAGCCCATTAGCCTACAAATAATCCAGATGAACACAATAAATCTACTATTTTCTCTGATTTCATTGTTGGAACCACTGACGAATTGGGACATTATTGAAAATCACCATCGAATAGTAAAAACTGTACCAAAACGGAAAGGTTTATTAAATTTGACATGAACAGTTTTTACAGGATCAAGTATGTTTTTTTAAAACAATACCAGTGCTTTTGGAGATATGTAGATTCATTATGACAACTCTTCATCATTTTGCACAGGAGTAGGTACCTACAATGAATTTTTTTCGTTATGTGATTAAAATATTATATCAAGCAGTCAAATAAATGATTACTAAAGAGTTAGAATTATTATCATTGCATCTCTTTTGAATGAGTTTCATGTTTCGATCAATCATTTTTTTAAATCTTCTTATGCAGTTTAAAAAATCGTAATTATGAAAAGTTCAAAAGAGTAATTAATTAATGATAAGATAATATCTGTCGCTTAAATTGTGTAAATTGTTGACATTTAAGTACCTAAATGTTAGTGGGTTATTATTGATTATTACATATGATGAATTATTATATTATGTAGGTGGGCTGCCTTCACCTATTGGTATATGGAAATGTGTAGCATGATGAAATATTTAATATTTTTACTCAGAAAGTACAAAGTTTTCTGTATCACAATGGTACCTGGTTTTTTTTTCTTCATCGATAAACGACATCATTAATCATCAATTTTTGTTTGCATTCATACAGAGAGTAAAACCTCGATATAACGGACTTTGGATATAATGGAAAAAATATCCAGTCAAATGTGAAAATTATTAAAAACATTCTTCTAATGTATGTATACATGTTTAAATGTTAAAATCTAATGACGACCCGTTGGTTCCTGAAGACATACATCAAAATATACATCAAAATATACATCAAATATACATCAAATATACATCAAAATATACATCAAAATATGTTGGTTCCTGAAGACATCCAAAAATTTGAAAGACTGTACAGACGTAATCCGACAGCCGGAAATCGGCAACTATGGGTTCTCAAACAAAAAAGCTACAAAGAAGAGGTCACAAAGAAAAAGTCCAGTTTTTGGTGTGAACAAATTGAGTCAGAAAAGAATCCTCGAAAACTGTGGCAACACATAAAGACCTTGTCTGGAGAGACCAACATCAAGGTTGAATCTTCTCTAGAAGCGGATAGCCTTGCCGCACATTTTAGTAGTAAGGTAGAAAAAATTCGAGCCCTCAGTGGGGTAGGATCACCCGCTGTCTCTGCCCCTAAACCGCTCTCTGGCGACTTCACTACTTTTGCCGCAGTAACGGAAGACGATGTCACGCGAGCTGTGATGTCTTGTCCAAACAAGCAATGCGCTCAAGATCCCATACCTACCTGGCTATTAAAAAAATGTCTTCCGGATATAGCGCCTGTAATTACCGCAATTATCCAGAAGTCACTAGTAAATTCACTTGTACCGGGCACACTGAAAAAATCTATTATTACTCCGATTCTAAAGAAACAAAATCTTGATACAGACAATACGGATAATTACAGGCCTATATCCAACTTACCATTTTTATCAAAATTGCTTGAGAAAATCGTTGCCAAACAATTGGTAGGGTACTTGAACTCCGCTGGTCTGTTTGCCAAAAATCAATCTGCTTATAGACAGTTTCATTCAACCGAAACTGTTCTATTGCGAATAATTTCAGACTTGATCATCGGGATGGAAGCAGGTAAGTTGGCTTTGGTATCTGTAGATCATAGTATTCTAATAAATGTGCTTGATACCGAATTTGGCGTTCGAGGTGATGTACTCCAATGGATGACATCTTACCTGTCTGGACGAGTAGCTCAGTAACTTTCAATAAATGCACATCACCTGAAACTCCCATTGAATTTGGAGTTCCCCAGGGGTCTGTCCTAGGTCCCATTCTCTTCATTCTCTATACTAATCGTCTTGAACACCTCATTCACTCAGCTGGCTTTGAATCACAAGGCTATGCAGACGATCGTCTGATCTTTAAATTTTGTTCCCGGATGAAAAAGACATCCTAAAAAATGAGGTAGTTAGCTTCATTAATACGGTTTCAAGTTGGATGTCTGTCAATAAACTCAAACTTAATCCAGCAAACACAGAATTTATTTGGATAGCTTCCCCTGGAAGGCAAGGCCTCCTTGATTCCAATCCAATACGTATTCAGGATACAGATATAAATCCTTCTACAGAAATAAAATTCCTAGGTTTCACTATAGACAATAGTCTTTCTCTTGAATCGCAAATTACAAAAGCTGTAAGTTCTGGTTTTTTCCATCTTAGGCAGGTAAAATCAATCGGGAGATGTCTTCCCTCTGATGGAGCAAAATCACTCATAAATTCCTTCGTTGTTTCACGTATGGACTATTGTAATAATGCATATGCTGGCCTCCCTCAAAAACAATTCAATAGAATCCAGTCCGTCTTCAATGCTGCGGCGAGAATGATATTTGGTGAATCTAAATATTGTCATATAACCCCACTTCTAAGGGATCAGCTTCATTGGCTTCGATGCCCTGAAAGAATAGAGTTCAAGATCTGCTTACTGACCTTCAAAGCATTGCAGGGAATGGCGCCAGCCTATATATCTGAACTATGCATCCGACAGGACTTAAGTGATAGACAGCTTACTCTGAGGTCAGCAGATCTAGATGCTACTAATCGTCTAATTGAACATTCAAGGTCAAATCGAGCCGTCTACTATGATCGCTCTTTTCGCGTAAATGGCCCTCTCATTTGGAATAAACTTCCCCAGCTCTTACTAATGTCCATAAATTGACTGAATTTAAACGGGCTTTAAAAACAAACTTATTTAAAAAATCCTTCTCTCTATAAATTTTAATTTCTCTTCAATTTATTATAAAAAGTCATTTCCTCGAGCCTCTGGTAGTTGTTTGGTTTCGGTTTCCTCCGTATATATTTTTTATTTTTTTTTATGTGAAGTCAGTTATTGCTGAACATAACCCGACTCCTGTCTTAAAATGTTACTATTCTTGTAGTAATATTGTGAATGTATTATTGTTGTATAGCCATATGTATACTGTATAATATAATGTAATTTTTTTTTTTATGAATATGCACCTAAGGAGTAATATTAAGAATAAACAAGAATGTATGTAATATGTTAAGAATGTATAAATAGTATGTAAAAGTAGCACTGTAGGAATACCACTGAATGGAGTTATTTAATCATGTTTAAGTTTATTTAGAGTTAAGCGCACTTGAAGTGAAATAACACAAAACTGCGCTATATAAATGCTTTGTTATTATTATTATTATTAAAACCAACTTTTCCTTTTGAAAAAGCTTTGTGATAAATTGGGCCATTTTTCAAATTCAGTCTTCATGGAACCAAAAAAACAACTTCTTTAATGGAAACTTCTTAAGCGGCTTTCACTATATTGATAATTTAGTGCAGAGATTCCCGACGTGGGCGATATCGCCCCCAGGGGGTGTTGGATAGATCCAGAGATGGTGGCCTCAAAGACAAATGGGGGTGGTGAAGGGCCACAAGGAGGCGGTAAAGGGCTGAAATGGGAAACGAGATCAACAAAAATATTTTTAATAAATTTTCCTTATTTCTGTTGAAAGAATCATGCAACAAAATGATTAAATTATTCTATTGATTTATAGATGGATTAATTGCTCTTTTTGTCATTTTCTTTACTGTGTTATAACATCTAACCGGGTTTCTCGGATCCTGTTGTCGGGAGAACAGTAATGTACTACATAATGTAGTTTGTAAAATATATATATATAAAAATTATCTAGATAAGAACAGGGGTGACTGCTGTTTTTTACATAGATAAATGTGTGATATATATAGAATAAAGAACCACAGCATCCCATGATCCATTATTAGTATTCAAATGCACGCACAAAGTGTAGCCGACATCTTTCACCCATAGCAAATCATATCTACCCACAGCAGAACCCTGCCTTTGTTTCTACCTCTGCGACGATCGGCACTCTTCCATACAATGTCTCCCTTTCTTTCTGTTATCTATGGATTATACATAATAATCTTTAAAAAATCAGAAAAATTCATATTACATAAATATTATTATTGTCGCCTAATTACTGAGTGTGATTTTCTTTTTAGATTATTGAGATATCATACTCACTGCCTGGTGAAGCCAGCCAGCTACTATCTGGATCCCCTTCCGCTCCCCCCAGAAGACTTGGACCCACCTCCAGAAAAACCTGTAAGATCTTATAAAACTAATATTTTGGACATGATTATTCGCCTCTGGAACTTATTGCTTAGAATGGTACTTACACTATGTTATTCCTGTATTTGTTCGATATATTATCTTTGAACCTACTGTGATGTGTTTTGCACCTGTTTATTATAACTAACTTTATATGTAAAAGCCCATATAGGGCGTATATTATACAATAAATAAATAATTATTATTTTTACATACATAGAGATTTCAATACCTGAGTTCATATAAGAGTAGGTACATTATTATGGTTTTTTAACCGTGTGATTTGACGTTTTAGGGATTGGATTCAGGATCTCTGGACCAGAGCCCCACAGGAGTAGGCAGAGGCCGTGTTAGAGGAAGAAAACCCAGAAAGAATAAGGCTAATACACCAGTAAGTGTTTTCTTCTGCCAATGATATCATTTATTCAATTTTATGTCACTACTTGTCTCTTGATATCCCTCTCATTAAAAGGTAGTCACAATCAGCTCCTATCAAGTAGTGATACATATAATCGGGATATCCCTTCTGAATTGATTCATTTTATGATTTTTTTAATACCTGATCAATATATACAGTCACGTACGATAATTTCGCTAGTTAACCACAATTTAAAAAATATGTATTTCTACAGCTTGACAGAAAACAACTTTCTCTTGGTGTACATTCCAAGAGTTGCTAAGCGACCAACTGTTGTTTATGTAGATTTTTTTTTAATATAGCCACCACACAAGAGTCCCAACTGCTCCGAACCGTCTGGAGCCAGTGAGGCTATGGCATCCCCAATTGGGGAATGTTGTGAGGCTGAAGGTATTGGGGAGGAGAAGGGGAAGAGGAAGGTGGGGAAATACCTAGCTATTCAGTTCTGGTTACCAAACATGGCTAAAGCCATTTCAAGCTGCGCTTCAATTCTGAATGGTGGTATTTCACCAGGGACCAGGGCGATACTGAGAGTATCTTCCACTCTGGAATATTGCATTGGAAACTCTAACAGCTACGATGGAGTGTAACAATACATTAATAATGTGTTTATTATTTTATTGGTAAGGAGACAATTTCCATAGCTCCCATGAACACTCAGGCCATAGACCCATTGTACTATCTCCCATTTTGCCTTATTTCTTTGACAGTAACCCGGTCCCTTTGATAAAGTTCACCAGGGTTGTCATTGGACATTTGGCTGTCTCTTGGTTCCACAATATGTCTCCCAGGGTAGCTAAGCCTTCATCCTATTCGCATTTCCTGCATCTATTGGTGTTTTCCATTCCCAACAGCTGCATGTGTCTGCTGAAGTGTAGTTCACCTACCAGTTCAGTGGGAGTGAGTTTCTCTCAAATATTGAGTAATTGCGGGTAACCTCTCCCATTCCCTCCAGTGCTGGGATTCAACCCACCTTTCAATATGTAGTTTTGTGTGGCAAGCTGCCATTCCTACAGTAGACTCAGATCCCTCATGCAGTGATTCCGCCCCCTTTCTTGCTGGTCCGTCAGCCCACTCGTCGCCTTCGATACCATACATTATTAAGGGGAACGGCTGCGGTGCCTGTTTCATACAAAACTGAATTTTGGATTGGAGGCCAAAATACCCATCCAATCGGAATGATCTATTTTTTTAAATTAAATGTTTAGTAAATATCTAGTACGGATGAGAAGTATTTTTATTTATTTTTGTTTTAATTTTTATGTGCCATGAAAAAAAATCATTTTCCATAATTTTAAAGGCAGCTTAGAAAATTATTTGCAGGTTTATCGTACTATTTAAAATATATATCACATTTGCTATGGAAGTATGATTACATAAATAAAAATATAAAAATAACATTTAAAAAAAACAAGGTTTTTTCGGGTCGATATTTTAAATTCTCTATGGCAAATTTGTGTTCCAACGTAAATTGGTCTTTTTTAATTTATTTTAAAGTCCAACATAATGCTTATTTTAATATTTTTCAAAAATAAAATTAGTTTTATATTTCATTATATTTTCAAAGCAGATGGGTTAAAACTTTTTTTAAATCACCGTTAGCCCCTAAATAATTGTTAAAGATGCCTCTAAAATCGCGAAAAATCAATTCCTTTAATGGCCGATATTTCATAAGGTAAAACAAAAATAAATAAAATATTTCTCATCCGTACTAGATATTTACTAAACCTTTAATTAAAAAAATAGATCATTCTGTTTGGATGGGTATTTGGCCTCCAATCCAAAATTCAGTTTTGTATAAAACAGGCACCGCAGCCGTTCCTCTTAACATGACTACATTGAAAATGCACTAATACATCTAACCTGCAAGAGCTAGGAATCCACAATACATTATGAACTGTCTGCCTGCAGCGTACCTTAAGCTATTTTGGACTCATTGCTCGCCAAACTAAAAAATCAAACCTGGAAAATTTTTGTTTTTTTTTTTCCTGATTCTCCAATGTTCTTGATGTGTGAAGAAATAGAAAATATAGAACACGCTCAAACGAAGTGCATTAAATATGAACAACGAAACGTGACAATATTGATGACTTGAAACCCATTAGAAATTCAGAATTTAATGGCTTCAACCAAGTTCTATGCCATATCAAGAAAATGATATTTTTTAAATCAAGTGAATTCTTACATAAAGGACTCCAGTTTAACACGTTGACTGCCAACTATGAGATAACTCGTAGATTGCGTTCTTTGCTAGGATGCCGACTATGAGTTATCTCGAACTGTGTTTACTTGCCATATTAGCACTGATATACGTGTTAAAGAATATCAAAGATTATAATTTAGAAATCAATGATTGTCAAATGATTCCTATAATTTGCGTGTATCAATCTTTAATATAAGAGATTAATCAAAGGAGCGTGTGTTAGGTTAATGAAGTGCCTCACCAATGTTACAGGCAGTGGCTTGCAGTCCACAAAAGCTGAAAATCTGTGCCTACCCTAAGAAAAACCAACCATAAAAAATGTGACAAATTTGTCATCAAAATGTTTTTTTTTCATGACTTTGGTAAGAAACTTATATGCTCATTTATTCAGTTGACGACCACAGCAATCAGCTTTCAAATAGCCTATACACAATTTATACCCGAACTTTAAAACACAGCCTACCTTTGGTCATAGAGCAATGCACGCCACTGGTTACAGGAGTTGATTTATTGCATAACTATTACATAAACTTATGATTAAATTGCACAATATGAATTAGAACACGAGAAGAGTAAAATTATACAAATACTGAATAAAGAGAGATAATCTAATCTAGACGAACAACAGGAAGAGAATGAATTTATTTATTCTTTCTTTCCATAAATTCGTAAAAATCGTCCGCTGTATAGGATATGTAGATGGCACCACCATCGCTGTGATTCACTTGTTTGATGGCTGTCGAAATAGGAATTATCAGTGGCCAGTTCAGCAGGTAGCTACAATACTTTGAAAACAGATGACAACATGTGAGTCAAAAGCCTCGATAATATATGTGCATAACAAAAAAAAAAAATAGAAAAACTCTGGGTCACTGGTAAATTGGAAGCCAGGAGAAGCAGAGGAAGATCACCGATGCGATAGACTGATCAAATATCACAGGCGTCTGAACGACGTCCACAGCTCTCCACGCAGCACAGAACCGCGAACAGTGGAGGAGTTTTCCCTTGTTCACCAGGGAAATTGGAGTGGGGGGTCACAAACCTCGGTAATGAGGCAACAACTGAATAATAACATTTAAAAAATAACCTGTACATACCATTTTAAAAAATATATATTTTTCCTAGGCACCTGGAAACCTAGGCCCTGGCGTGATGTACCCCCCAGGTGGGTTATGCCCTGCCCCGGGCCAGCCGCCTCTGGGCCCGGGAGGCCCCCAGATGGTCCCCGGGCCGGGTGGGCCTCCGGGACTGGGCCAGGGGGGCCCGGGCCCCGCGGGACCGCAGGCCTACGCACAGCCGCCGCAACAGCAGTGGTTCCAGCAACAGCAAGGTTATTATGGACAGCAAGGTTTGTTACAGTAATGATTTTCATGTTCGAATCTGTTTGGTCAAAAACTGATTGTTGAACTTGTACTTTCGTCTGTCAACAAAGTCTAGAAATTTAATAATATGTATCTATGGCAACACCGAATAACACCGCTTTTAGAACAAATTATCCTAGATTCAAATGTGAGGTTGTTTGATTTCCGAATCTGAAAGTTTGACTTGGACAGGAAAAAAGACATCTCAACATTTCTATCTTTAAAAAAAATGCTGAAAGTGTGCACTTCTTCCACGTGATTTTTCTTTTGATTTAACAACTTCTTTTTAACATTTAACATTTCAAAAATACAAAGTAATATAATAAATAATACATATTAAAAAATAACCCATACTAATTTTCCTTGGAATATGATGTGGAATCATCTCCTTTCAGGAAGTACTTACCGTTAATTTCTGAACACCGTTTAATGTTGATGTGAAAAATATTAATTTGAACCATAGTGCTTTTTTTAAAGTTACTATCTTTTTCCTTTAAACCATCTTGATGTTGCCATTTAAAGGATTGCAGCGCCCTCCGCGTGTGTTTGCAATTTCTTGACAAACTTTACTTTCTTTCATATTTTCAATGAAATAATCCGATGTGTCTCTGTTTCCCAGTTGGACGTTTTGAGCGTCCACCGGTCAACCAGTCCAAGCAGGCCCTGTCCAACATGCTGCGCCAGCGCCAGCCCCTCGGAGGCGCCGGCTTCGCTCAGCAACAGCAGCTGCCGGGGCCCCACAGGGCGCAGCCCTACGCCCGCCAGCAGCCCAGGCCCTTGCACAATATGGGGCAACCGAGGTGAGCCAAAATTTGTCCGATAACTCTATCTCATATTTTAATATTTGCATAAATTCCATAGATAATGAAAACAAAAGAGATGGGCCATGAACCATTATTAATAATATTTTGAGTACTCAATTTTAAACACATTTTTTTCCTTATAGCACCAACCAGTACCTATCAAACACATATACAAAATTGTTTACTCTATAAAATTTGTTTTTCTCATCTCTTCATAAGTACGTTCATAGGTTTTTTCTGTACTATTCTTCACATCTCCTTATACTTAATTATTACACTTTTTTCTAGATATATATTACCATACTATGTCAATACTACCTTTTTTTACTTCTATTTTTGTATAATGGCACTTAATATGAATTAAACTTGTCAATTTGACTGTCCTAAAACGGGATTTGTTCCTAGTTGGGCAGTCGAAGGTTTCTTAGATTTTATTGTTTAATGTATGTTTCAAATGAAAATAAATGAAAAAAAACATATATATATATATAAATAAAAAATAATATGAAACCGTTCGCATCAGTGTCGGCAACATCATTCACCTGCGCTTCTGTAAATCGCATCTATGCGCAGCGGCGCCCCGCCTTTTTTCTATCTAAACACCAACTTTCATCGCATAGCCGCTTTGATGATCTGTGCAGTTTGGTTGTAGATCGGCGACATTTGGCACGCTTCCATGCCGTATTTCCCTCTGTTTCTATTATATATGATCAATACATATTTGTCGTGTGATGGTATAGCTTGGCATTTAATTGTAGATATTTATTCTTTTGGAACAACAAAATATCATTACTATTTATTTATTGTTTCTTTACATTTTATTATTTACAATTCCATTTTAACCTCACTGGGACTAAGCGTGTATCGAGGTTAACATTTTACAAGAAATAACACATTCTAACACGAAAAATAAATATTTATAATTTAGTATAAACTATTCGAATATCACTTTTAATATTTAAATATCGATAGAGCATTATTATTGTTACAAAAATATTTCATATAGATGGGTACTAAAGCGGCTCGAAGGTATGAGAAATCATTACAATAAAGTAAACAATGTAGGGTGACTGTGTTAATGTGGAATCTTGTAATGTAAAATACGTTTATTATGATGTGCAATTAATTTAAGAACGACTAAGATGAAAAAAAAAAGTTGGGAATCTTCGTCTAACACAAACATTTTATCAATTTTTTTACAAAGTAAACAAGGAATTACACAATTTAATATATTCTGGAAGACTGTCAAACATAAGTGGAGTCCGATACAAATAATTTCTTTGGCCAAAGGAAGATTTAGTATGAATTGCTACAAAGTTTAGACCAGAGCCAATTCCAGTAATGCGAATTTGCCGTGTCCTCTCTGCAATATTAATGTAACTATTTAAAAAAATCTACAAAGCGTCTGTGTAATGTATAGCTGTTTTACATTCCTTATACACTATGGCAACACCAAGCTACTCAATTTGTCTTTGAAATGTGTTCTTCAAATTTAAATGTTTTTGCATGTTTGTGTTTGACAGTTCGTTTTAAAGAAACTGATTTTTTAAGTTTTTTTTAGTTTTTATTTATAATTTTCTGAGAATTTTATATTGTTTATTTTTTTTTGTTCTTTATCTAACATCTAATACATACTTTTTTCAATACATAAAATTACAGAAATAAATAAAAAAAAATCATGAAATTATCTTTGAATATGATGTAGAATTATCTCCTTTCGGAAAGTACAACTAATTTCTGATCACCATTTGGTTAAAGAAATGCACTTGGACCATTGTGTTTTTTTCAAACTTACTTTGATTTTCCTATGAGCCATTTAATCTTTGTGTTGCCATTTAAAACCATTAAAACTATTTCAGCGCCCTTAAATTTTTGTCTACTTAAATGTCAGACTGTAGCATTGACGTTGTTAGTAGAGACTTTAGTCTAGTGAGTGGTCGGAAGCTTTCGGTTCTCGCTGCGGCGTTGTGGTCTCAAACCTCTCCTAGCTCCTCCATCATTACGCAAGCACCATTTTCCGCATATAATGATGGGAGTAGAAGGAATTCAAATTCATAAATCTCACTGTCTGCCAGACTTCATCGTCGCAAAAGTTATCAGAACCAGGAGTTTGTAACTGTATTCTAACGTTCGTGTACGGGACAAGATCTGTAAACTCTTGCCGCACGTTTAGAAGAAGAAGATCAGGCTGGCCACTTCGACGCTTCAGAGCAGGTTAGTAAGGAAGGGGGAAGGTGTATTCCTTGAGGGGGGGAAATGCCTTGAAAAAGGCAGACGTTTTCTTGCAAGGAGCTGGTGAGGTTGAAGAGAAAGTCTTGATCGGTTTTCAGGCCGGGTGAAGATGCAGGCGAAGTAGCTAGAAGGCGTGTTGAATCCGTGAGAATACTCTACTTTTTTAGAATTGTACTCGTCGTTCAAGTACTTCGGTGCGATACCGTGCGGCGAATCGGGCAGTTTGAACTCGTGAATATTTCGCGAGCTGCCGTAGATTCTGTCAATCTTGGATCGACTTGATCAAAAAATTAGGATGTGAACCACGACCTTCTGCTTGAATTGAGCCTATTGCAATCTTCACCTATTTTTTATTAAAGAAGCCAAAATTATTACAAAGTATGTCATGGGGGTCAAAGTAGGACAGGTGATACTTTGCCGCCGAATTACAGAAAAATGCATTGTACAAACATAAATTGAGTAAGTTTATTCGATTCCGCGGGTGCTAATGAACAGATCAGAAAAGATCGTTTATTTAGATCAATCACCGCAGCCGCAGGAATCGCTTACAAAGACACACAATTTTGATAGAACAATAATTATTGACAAGTTTTTGTGGGTCGGAGTGGCTCGACCAATGAGCGCCCGCTCTGCTTTCAGGACCGTCGCCGGGAGCGACCGTAGAAGTGGAGGGGGTCGGAGAAATGTCCCGTTAGTGGCCAGTAGCGGCTCGGCACGAAAACGACATTCAGGGGCGTAGAAAAAGAAGACGATAACGTGCACTGTTTATCATTCACTTCTTCGAAACCCCCGGAACTACGCTTGTCGAAAGCCAATATGAACTGAAATGGGGCGTTTGCACAAATCCTTATTTTGTGCAAACATAACAAGACAGGGATGCGTATCTAGTCGCCTCTCTATCAGGTTAAAATTAAAGTCGGGCGTTGCACAATTAAATCATTTGTGCAGACATAACAAACAAGACAGGGATTCGTATCTAGTCGCTTCCCTGGCAGGTTGTGGTCGGGTCGTCTGTGTGAGCCCGACGAGTACTACATGCTAGCTCGATTGAGGATCGTATCTAGTCATCGCTCGTTCGAAGCTGCACGAACTCAGTAGTTGATTACGTATCTAGTCGTACTCCCTACTGAGTTATGTACTGGTTTGATGTTACGCAAACGGAGGGTATTACAAACTTTGATAGTCACGTCTGGTATAGTTCGTGTGGTGACATCTATTCGATAGTTTATGTATTATTAATCTGTATGAATCAACGCTCACTATGGAGCCCATTCGGAATGGTCACGTTCTCAATTGATTTTTAACCAAATTAATATTTCTACGTTTAAAATATTCTCATTTGTCACGCGCGCATAGCCTAACTGAAAAAACAAATAATATTATATTACTGTACTTATTTACAGGAAATCCTCGTATTATTTCATTTTTATTGTGAACGACACTTATTATTGCGGGTTATGTGAAACTTCAGCTATAACTGTTATTATATTATTTTCTATTTTAATTTATAAACCACTGTACACTTACATTATTATATTATACATGTATTTTAGTTATAATTAAATTTAATTACAATAAAGATATTATTATTTATCTTTATGGAAAATAAAGTAAAACTTCAAAAATATTTTCCTTCTTTTTATCTTTTATTTGTAACGTGAGACAGAAAAAAATTATTTCTCTATATGAAGTATATGAAGCTCTACTGGGGAAACTACTTATGATATATACATACAATTTTTATAAATACATAATTATCTGGTAAGACAGTACCATTTACAAAAACATCATTTTGAGAAAAGTCAGTAATTACGAAATTAAACTTAGCTGGCCACGGTGTGGCAAACACGGAAAACTCTCGGGTTTTTTACATTTTCGGCCGAATGTCCCGGCTTGTAACGGTTATTACTTGTAAATTTTCACTAAAGCAAAATTTTTTTTCTGAATTAGCGAAAACTCTGGCCTTTTCAATTTCTTTATACTTCGCCACTTTGCGTGGAGCAAGCTCGATCAATGCCCTAAAAGTTAACAATTATTTTCTTTCTTCTCCAAATAGTGAACGATGTTCTTTTGTTCATTCCAGTGCACAAATGGCGCAAATGGGCAGTCAGATGGGTCAGATGGGTGGCCAGATGACTCAGATGGGGGGACAGATGGGTGGCATGGGCCAGATGCCCAACCCCATGGGCCCCGGCCCCATCCCGAGCCAGATGGGCCCCGGTCAGATGGGTCCCGGACAGATGGGCCAAATGGGACCCGGACAGATGGGCCAAATGGGGGGAATGGGCGCATCTCAAGGCGGACAGGGGGGAATGTTTGGGGGGCAGCAGTACGGGATGGGGCAAGGATACGGGGGAGCCGGTGCGGGGTATGGCAGCCAGCAGATGATGGGGGGAGGGCAGCAGGGGGGGCCCATCGGGGGGCAAGGGGGCTCCATGGTGCAACAGATGGCACAAATGGGACAGGTTAGTTTACCTGTTATTCTAATGTTCCATCTCAACTGCAGTATTAATAGTCCTAGCGTCCTACATTGTAATTATTTTTTTGAAAATTTTTATTATGTACAATATTTATTTAAAAAAATATTATTTGATAATGTGGGCCTCACTGGTTGTATTAATTGTTTTTGTTTTTAATTTGTTAATTTAATAATGTTATTGTTAAGCTCTACAAGTATTTTAGTTTTTATTGTTGTGACAGCTGTTTCAACAGTTGAAAAAGGCCTTGAACGCTGAAACAGCTGTCACAATAATAAAAACTACAATACTTGTCGAACTTAATGATAATATTATAAATTAGATATACATTAAACTTCTAAAAAAAAAACTCACTGGATGTTTTACCTGTGCTAAGGCCCCCATTTTAAGTTATTGAATTACATTTAAATTAGATAATCCATAAATAAAGGCGATAATGAAAAATGAATACAATATATTATAAGATACAGTTTATTGTAAACACAGGCGAAGAAAGAATGAACAGACCTGAACTAAAACAACGCCGGCATGCCAAGATGCAAACTTGCGTTGCCATGAGGGGTGACTCAGTTACCTTTCGCATTTTATCATTATTGAATGTGCCAGGGTTCCTCGTTCAGCCCAAGTTCGTAAGGCCTGGACTTATGGATGGATTGAGTTCATTCGAGAAGCTCTTGCCGCGGATGGGTTATTGTTGCTTGTTAGGTTAAATTCGCTAATGTTTAACACTGATATATTTGTGACGAATAATACAATCGTCTAGCAAGGCTTTAATATCTCTACAGTAAATTGTTGAAATGCTGTTGTTTACTGAGACTTGTCTATGATTTGGTTGCGTTTACACTGAGTAATCTATATATATAAAAATCAATGTAAGTTTGTAACTTTGTTTGTTTGTTGTCGATGTTCTCAAAAATCACTGTACCGGTTTCGCTGAAAATAGCAGTTTCTTTTTATTAGTGCCGGGAAGGTTTAGAAAGTAGTTTGAATGAAATCCAATATGTAAAACTGTTGCCATAACGTTTTAAAATTAGTATGAAAAACATTGAACCCGCCATGTTTTATTTAGGTTAGCCCATAGATTGCATATTCAAAAGAAGAAGGTTTTTTGGGTAGAATATTTTCAAAATGGAAAACACGAGTAGGTACCTACTTAAGAACTTTATGATTTAGATATACAGTGAAACCTGTATTTTACGTCCCCAGATTTAACGTTTTCCCGCCAATTACGTGTTATTATTTCAGTCCCGATGTATTTTAGTACATTTGTTACCCCATTTTTACGTTTTTTTCCCGCAATTTACGTCGAAAATATTCAAAATGTGTGATTTACGCGTGCTTGACAATGAGTCGGCGCAGAAGACACATGTTTATCTGTCGTGCTGTGATTGGTCGGCCGTACGGCGCGAAACGCCGTGATTGGCCGCCCACTTTCAATTTTAGCTATCTGTGCCGTGATTGGACGCGCACATGACAATGCGCCGGCGCAGTTGTCACATTTTTATCTGCCGTGCCGTGATTGGCCGTCAGCTTTCAATTTTAGCAATTTGTAAAATGTTATAACATCTGATCTGTCCAGTTGGATTTTCCGATTTTCCTATTCGGTTTTCAACTCGATTTGTGACGCGTCTTTCTGTTTGAAGTTATTTGCGATCATCATTTACACACAGTATTTACGTTTTTTATTTGATTTATTCGTTTATTACGAGTTTATTACAATCTTTTCTTCCTTTTTGCAATGTCTCAACAAAGAAAAGCTTTGTCAGTGCGAGAGAAAAGGAACATTCTCGAAGAAGTGGATAAACAAGTCGGTTCCCGAGTTTCGCTGGCGCGCGATTTTGGAATACCTATCACTACGTTGGCTACAATAATAAAAAATCGGGAATCAATCGAAAAAGGTGCCATTCAATGTGGTCTCATGGCGAAAAAACGAAAATATATAACAACATCGAAATATGAAAAACTGGAAGAGATTTTAAAAGAGTGGTTCGTCAGTGCGCGGGAAAGCAATGTTCCCGTCGGCGGTCCAATCATTCGTGAATAGGCGCTACACATCGCCAATCGACTGAATATTGAAGGGCTTACTGCATCAAATGGATGGATAGATCGGTTTAAAAAGAGGCATAATGTGGTCTACAGATCAGTTTGCGGGGAATCACGAAGTGTTGATTTGGATATTGCTGAAGATTGGAAGCAGACAGATGTTCCTACATTGATTGCCGACTATGCTCCCAGAGATATTTTCAATGCGGATGAGACTGGGCTGTTCTTTAGCGTACTACCGTTTAAGACATTCTGCTTCAAGGGGGAGGCCTGTCACGGGGGAAAGTTAAGTAAGATGAGGCTCACTGTTCTTTTGATTACCAATTCAGATGGCAGTGAGAAGCTTCCGCCATTAGTAATTGGGAAGTCTGAAAAACCCCGCTGCTTTAAAAATGTGAGGTCATTGCCAACAAAATATGCAGCTAACAAAAAGGCATGGATGACTTCAACCCTATTCTAAAAGCAGCTTACTGCATTAGACGCTTCGATGGGAGTAAAGAATCAAAAAATATTGTTATTCCTTGATAGGTGCCCTGCTCACCCCATGAGCCTGACACTGAGGAACGTTAAGTTGGCATTTTTTCCACCTAACTGTACAAGTGATTTGCAACCCCTGGATTTAGGGATAATCGGTGCATTTAAGCACCACTACCGAAGAAACTTGATAAATAAGTTATTGTCTGAATTGGAACGAGGTGCGGACCCCCAAAATTTAAGGTCTCTATTTTAGATGCAATGCATTACATTGTTAAGGGATGGGGTGAAATCACAGAGATAACTATAAAAAATTGTTTCCGGAAAGCTGGCATCAACAAGGATCAGGAGGTAGCGGTGGAAGGAAATACAGAGTACAATATTATTGACAGGTGGGAAAGGATTTCAGATCAACCCTTGGAGGACTATATAAACCTTGACTCCAACGTGATGACATCAGACTTGGTGGAAGTTGATGACATTGTGGATCATATTATAGTACCAGTACCTGAAGAAGTGTCATCTAATGAAGAAGAGATAGTGATCCCAACAAAAGAAGAAGCAACCAAGTACATTGAGGGTCTTAAAACCTATTTTTCGAGCATTGGTGGCGTTCAAAACGAAACTTTTAAATGTATATATACAATTGAAAAAGAATTAGAAAAAAAAAAAATTAAACAAACTAATCTACATGATTTTTTTAATAATATATGAAATATTTTTCAATACAAAAAAATTCAACAAATATGATTTAATAAAAAAAAAATTTATGTTTTTTTTTCAATACTCAACTAATCTACCTAAATGATTTTTTTTTTATAAAAATAAAATATGTATTGTTTTTTCAACCAAAAAAATTAACAAAGATTATTTTTAAAAAAAAAGTTGTTTTTTTCATTTCCCCGATTTACATTTTCCCTCCATTTAAGTTTTTTTTTTCAGTCCCTTGAAAAACGTAAAATAGGGGTTTTACTGTATTTTGAAAAAATAATCATTTGGAATGAAATAAAATATTCAAATGAATGTTTCGCTGTCAAATCAATTATGGCACCCCAATGACAAACAAGAATTCACAACTTCGTAACTTTATTCCAAATCCCGAGCAAGGCCGGGTACACATCAGCTAGTTTCTAATATAAAGGAGCATCACATTCTGAATTGAACTAAAAATGGGTATACATAAAGAAAAACATAAAAAAGATAAAAAAATACTAATAATCATGTAATGATCTTACTGTTAAAACTGAACAATTACAATGCCCTTTTTTACATTTATTCATCAATTTTATTGCAAATCCTTATTATTTAATATTCTCTTCTGAAAAAATGATCACGAAATTGTGTATAATTTTATAAAAAGCCTCTACATTCATCAATAAATGTGGTATTTGCCCGGCGGCTGGGGATCTACTGACCACGTGTAAGAACATTTTCTACCTGCTGGCGGTCCAGCATCCGATTATCTTGCAACCTTAGTAATAGTGCGAGCGAGTGAGATGACGCGCATCACCCACTACTGTGGGAGTAGAATGGCAGAATGGGTATGGTTCCGGCCCGCAATAATATTATTTGTGGCAAGGACTGATACTACACATGAAAAAAAAATCTGTTCTAGTTTTTTTTTTTGTTATGGTAAATTATTAGTTTATTAGTTTTTTTAGGAATACAGAAAATACCAAAAATATAAAGTCTCTAAAAATATACATGGAGGATAGTATTTTAAGTGATTTTAACTACCCCTCTTGGCAACGGGAAGGTTAAAATAGTTTTCCATAAAACGCATCCCACTTTGATCCATGTTTCACTGTGTGACACTTGGCCTTCACAAATACATAATTAATTGTGAAAACATAACTCAACCTCTAAAAGCTGTTTTGTTGACTAGTGGGGTTTGTCGCTTAGGTCTCAATGCATACTTACATTCATTTTATGCTTTATTTTCAGGGTATGGGCCAAGGCGTCAATCAAATGGGACAAGCCATCAACCAAATGGGGCAAAGTGTCAGCCAGATGGGCCAAGGAGGACAGATGGGTCAGAACGTGGGCCAAATGGGTCAGGGTGTAGGTCAAATGGGCCAGGGTGTGGGAGGCATGGGGCAAGGAGTTGGGGGGATGGGTCAAGGGGTAGGGGGAATGGGACAAGGTGTCGGAGGGATGGGCCAGGGGGTGGGTCAGATGGGCCAGGGTGTGGGGCAGATGGGTCAGGGAGTCGGCGGGATGGGGCAGAGCGTGGGGGGAATGGGTCAAGGCGTGGGAGGGATGGGCCAAGGTATGGGCCAAATGGGACAGGGAGTGAACCAGATGGGAGGCATGGTGCCCATGGCGGGACAGACCGGCGCCATGGGGGGACAGGGCCAGGGCAGCGGCATGGGGGGATTCCCCAACCAACAATCATTCGCACAAGTGAGCCATTTTTATTTATACATCTTCTAATTAAACCTTACATTTACACCTCAACATTCAAAATATTCAATACTAATTTCATACATCTCTAGGAACAGTCTGACCCTTTCAATAGAGTATTTTCACCAATTATGGATACGGGTAAAAATAAAAGATTTAAAGTTTATATTTCAGATTCTGATGTGACAATGTGTGATTTTAAAATTTTATTTATTTTAAAAATGATCTAAAACTGCACATACCGAACGTCATTATGTTGTACAGAACGCTACTGGCTGGTAAAACGGCTATTACCAACGTCAGTCGGCGTGACGTCAACAATGCCATATTCACCAACAAACATGTCGCTTTGTCGGCAATTCAAAAATAGCACATTTTAAATCGTAGAAAATTTATTCGATAACATAAATATGCCATCGTTATCGTATATTTTTTTTGACCGTATATTACACGTATGTATGTAGTTTTGTTCAGCGACAGAACATTGAATTTATTTGTACTTTGAATTTCCAGAGCATGATGGGAGGCCGAGGGGCGCAAGAAGCTGCCTATTTAGCCCAACAAAGACAGAATACAAGACCGTACATGCAGGTAACAAACATTTTATACTTTTAACATTACAAAAGCCATACCTTATATATACTATATGGAGCATCTCTATTATCGATGATGTGTTTACAGGGAACAAACGTGCCGATGGGAGTAGGGGGCCTAGGGGGCCCTGCCCCGCCATACCCTCGCGGGGCCATGCCTAACCAGCAGAACCAGCAATTCCAACAGGTATAAACATGAATATCTTAATGTTACTTAATTCAACTTTTCTGTCTATAAAATTATTAAATGAAATACTCAAACTTTGTTTTAACCACATTTATTTTACCAACCTACCGGTTTCGGAACAACCGCTGCATCGTCAGAGCAAAGTGTATACTACACAATATTACAAAATTATCGAAGAACGTACATATAAGTGGCACAGTGGGGGTGGGGGGCGTGGCTAGGGATTAGTAAAGAGTGGGGGAAGAGATAGAGATTAAATGTAAGATGAATGTGTTTAAAACAAAATTTGATTGTTTCATTTGATTATAATGGATAACCACAAAGTGATAGCTTCATACAATTATCTCATAAAATTATTGTTTAAAATAATTCAATAACGATATAGTTCCATCATTAGTATCAATTCATAAAATGTATTACAAAATATTTGGTGAATCGTTATGTATGAAACATGTACTTTCAAAATATATTTAATAAAATAAAAAATAATATGAACAAATCTCAAATGAAATATCATATGAAACAGAAAAAGACACAGAAATAAAAAAACATAACCGCCGCATTTGGGAATCGAACCTAGAGCCTCTGTCTTACCAGGACAACACTCTACCACTGAGCTAATGAGACCTAATTATCATTCATCTAAGTAATTTTTATCGATATCGTATTTAATTAATTGAGGATGATAATAGTATGTAATTTTTAAATTGAAATATGTTCTGTGTTCTATAAAAATAATGGAAAATAATTAGGATAGAGGTCTCGGTTCAGGTCCCATATGCGACCAATATCATATTTTCATTTGAGATTTGTTAATATTATCTTCAATGAGGTTTATGAGCTTCAATAATAATGTTGAACATTGCAGCAAGTGAGTCAGCAGCGCATCCGCCAGATGATGGCCCTGCAGCATCAGCAACAACAGCAACAACAGCAGCAAGGAAGCCAGTCAATGATGTCCCGCCAGTACCAGCCCCCGCCCTACTAGACACAAACCCCCTCATCTTCTCATTAATTACAATTCTACTGCAAGTTCCCTTGTAACAAGCCTGAGATCTGAGTGCTATGTGCTGCAGGTCTAGTAGCCTTTAACCGGAGTCCCAACCGTCTAGAGCCAGTGAGACTATGGCATCCCCGATTGGAATTTGTTGTGATGCTGAAGGTAGTTGGGAGGGCGGGTAAGTATCTGGCTATTCAGATGCGGTTACCAAACACGGCTAATGCCATTTAAAGCAATGTTTCCATCCTGAATGGTGGTCTTTCAACAGGGCGATACTGAGAGTATCTTCCACTGTCGAACGTGCCGCAAATATATGACTTATTATTTTAATTAATTATTTGTGAAATAGCTCAGATTAATAAAATAAAATTTATTAGCTTAACCCGCAACCTCTCAATTCATATTCACGGAACTTAACCACTCGACCACGGAGGCTGTCAATATGTAACGTTGCATTACATCGTTACAGAAAACAACTTGCTCTCAGTGTTGCTAAGCGACCAACCATTGTTTACGTAAATGTCGCATTAGAGACTCTTGCGCACAATGGCGTGACTGGTTTGTCCGATACTAAAAAAGCCATGGCGTCGAAAAGTTCGACCATCCAATCGTCCTTTCCTAGAGTCAGGCCTATCAACTTTAGGAAAGGACAACCGGATGATCGAACCTTTTGACATCATGGCTTTTTTAGTATCGGGCAAACCAGTCATGTGGAAGGCCTATATGTCTTGTAAACAAGGCATTGATGATGTGCCTTGTAGTATCGCCGGTGTGATAGACCACCATTCATATTCGGGACATTTACTTAAATGGCTGTAACCGTGTTAAGTGACCATGTCTGAATTCCCCCCCTGGCTGCAGGCACTTGAGGCTCTTGTGCGATAGTCACTTAAACATGATAATTTCCTGTCTCTGCTATATACCATGTTTATGTAAAAGAGGGAGAGGTTACAGCAGAATTGACAGTGGTACACCTTTAGGATCTGTTTTGCAGGCTATTAGTGAGGTTTTGAGTGATGTCTATGATTTATTAATATTATTTATTACTAGCTAAAGTATACAGCCTTGTCCGCGGTTATGAATGGTTTTCAGTTTGTTATGTATTACACCAACCCCTACCCAAAATCCTGCTAGGGGTTGGAAAGGGGGAAGGGGAAAGGGGGTGGTTTTTCGAAATCTCATGTAGACAGTGACCTTGCTCTTGTTTCTAAAGTCAAGTGTGCAACATTTCATCACGCTCGGAATATAACTGTAGATTTGTATACAAAAATCAAACACCGCTCGCCCGGGACATTCTTCTTTGTATTAAGTTCTGTAAGTATTTTACTTTTTTATATATTGTGACAGCTGTTTCAGCTTTCGAAGCCATTCGATAAAAACTGATTTACTTAAAAATCAATTTCTGTATATTGGTTTTTTCTGAATCTGTTAATAATAATAATAATAATTGGATGATTTGTATAGCACCATTTTTGTGTAAAATTACCCCAGGGGCGCTATACAAATATTACTTCCTATTCTTTATCTAATTATGTACAAACAGATACCGAAAAACATACTTACCTGGCAGGTCCCTTCAGATGAACACAGTTTTATTAAAATATTTACAAAATATGTATTAACGTTTCAAAGTCAACAAAAAATTCCAGTGCGGGTTTTACAAGTCTCCTTCTCATATAATTTTGACTGTGCGAGTGAAATGTTCATATTGCTCACCAAAACCTCCCTCACAGTTTGTATTGTGTATTTGCGTGAAGCAAAACACAATACAAACAAATTAATTGTTCAAATTAACAAAGCATCTTACTAAATTATTTTTTTAGATTTTAAAAGCTGTCCGTGGATGTGTGACTATTACTTAGTGCGTAAAAAATATTTCCATTAAAACAATGCATTTAAAAGTTACAATCTTCTTCAATAATACCTGAACACCAACAGTAATATTTAAAATTTTCTGAACAGAAATAATTTCAAATGTTATTGAGTTTGTCTCTTGTTCGGGTAGGATTGTTCCATTTGAAATATTATTTAAATTTGAATGCACGGTAAATAATATCTTTTTTTTTTAACAGATCTTTCTTTTATCACACGACTGACTAACTGAAACTGTATTATTTTTAGTTCAATCTTAGATTAAGTGAAAGGTTATTGTATATTATATTGAATAATTATATTATTTACTTTTCAAACTGATTCTTGAAAAGCTATTAAAACTATGTGACCTTGAGCGACATTTTTCAATGAATCTCTAATAAAAAGTTCAGAGTACTTGGGGGTTTTTTTCACATACCACTGTTAATTTGCATTTATTTCCCGTCTTAAGGTACGAGGTCAACGACACAGTGTAGTTGACTTTACTATTTGCAATTACAGGACGGCCGCATCTTTGTTCTGGAAGATTCTGGAGGAGCCGCACGGGAGAGACCGATACCCATTCCTCATTGAGTCTTCGAAGACAAAGCATTCAATAACCATAGTCAAAAGCTGAGATTTTTAACTGCGAAGGTCAACTGGAATGATTATTTAAATGTCATAAAGCTTTCCGTGCAAAGTCCACACGAAAGAGTAAAAAATCCAAGTCAGAGATGACTAGAGAAAATTTACAGAATATTACGATGTTTTTTTTTTATTTACTTAGGTACAATACTATTATTGTTATGTACTAGCTGAAGTACCCGGCTTTGCTCAGGGTTATGAATAGTTTGAAGGAAAGTTTTAAGGTTTTGATATGTTAACCCAACACCTAACATTACACCTATACCTGCACTTTCCCCTACCCATATACCTCCACCTACCCCTACCATTAACCCTACCCAGTAGTTTTTCATTATTTTGAACATCAAGTGGGGTGGGAAAGGGGTATGGGAGTGATTTTTCTAAATATCATGTAGACAGAATCCTTCTTTTTTGAAAGTCAAGTGTGCAAAATTTCATCAAGCTCGGAATAAAACTGCAAATTTGTACACAAAACAAACAAACACCGCCTGCCCGGGACATTCTTATCTGTTACTGGAAGAAGAAGAAGAAGATTTAAATAATGTTATTTACAAAATAACAAACTACTCAGTAATTCAAGATGTTTTTCATAATCCTCCTCACTAGGGGTTCCTGTTCTGAGGCGGACTAGGTTTTAATTAAAAACTGATTGTTTTAATCTCCAAAGACGTTCTTTTCAAAATGCTGCATAGTTATGCTCCTCTTCTTGAATCTCTTTGAGAAAGGTTTTGATTTGGTTTTAGAAATCATCTACATATTCTGTTTGTTTTTATTGCTGGTGGAAGTGAATTATAGAGCTTAGTGGAGAGATATTTATAGCTCCTTTGTCCAAAAGCAGTTTTAAATTAAGGTATATTCATAATGCCATTCTGGTTAGCTTCTCTGGTGTGAAAATATTTTTTTGTTTTTGTTTTCTTGTTTTTAAATTTTTGATTTGTTTGATCAAAACATTCTTCACATAAATTGACCATTTTACCATTATTATTAAATATATATTTTGGGTGTTAGGGACTGCGAAAGACTTGAAGAATTCTTTTGTTGGCATTCTTTTGGGGCTTTAAGGATGGTCTTTATAATACCTTCACGAGCTTTAAACAATTGTTAACATTGTTACTCTAAGCATATTCTAGGGGGGAGTGGCATAGCGTATAGTAAACTTTTTTAATATCGTTTTGACATAAAATATTTCTAACGTATTTTTAAAAATATGTATGTTTCCTTTAGGTGATGTAAGACCTGATTGTCCAGACTTTTGGGACACGAAACACATCCTCTTGTCATATCTTGTGTTCTTCTATATCCTCCACAGGGAAAAAAATGTGTCGAATTTAATTTTTTTTGTGAATTCGTATTTTTTTTAAATTAAAGAAATGATTTTCATTAAAAAGAAATTTTTTGTGTAATTTTTCTAAAATTATGTATCGCATAGGAGACGCTCGATCTCTGGCATGTAAAAAATAAAAACAAATAATTCCTAAATGGCAGACGTAAATGTAATAAATTTTATTTTTTTGCAAATACCATTTGCAGAAACCAATAATATAATAATATTTAAAGTTTATGATAAAGATTGAAACATTATCTTGCAAGAAAACTTTACATGTTGAACATTGAACACGGGCTGTGTTAGTGCTACACGCAGAGAGGCGACAACGATTTTTAGTTGGTGGGTGCGGAAAAATTGGCATGTTTACGTTACGGGTACGTTTTTCTTTCTTAGAGAATCTGGCGGGTGTGGAACAACAGCTTTAGAACGCTTTGATGCTGGTTCAGGCTCACATTCGAAATCAGAGTTTGGATCAAGTACTTGCGAACTATTGTAAATTAGCTGTTCTTCGATTTGAACTCTGAAATCTAAGTTATCCAAAATATCCTTCTTCGGAGTTTTCAATGCCATCTGATCTCTGTGTTCTAACCAAGATGCAGCTGTGGAAAAATCGAATAAATGCATCAATAATCGGACCGTTCATTTTTCGGTCCATGCACTTATTCTGTAGGTGCTTTTTATATCTATCTAACATGTCACCACCGCCCATGTGTGCATTGTATGCTTTTACGAGTGCCGTTCTATTCACCATTAGAAATTGGCCATCTTTTTTGACCACCGGCGACATTGATCGGTAGGGATTTTCCTCTCTTTACTGGAAACCAATGTAACTGGACCTGTAATCACTGAGATCACATTCAGACAGATTTCCATCTACCCCCTGGTTAAAAAAAAAAAAAAAAATTATCAGAATCTGAAAATAGAAAACATATCATATGAATTACAATTTTTTAAAACGTGGTAATGAATTGTTTTGTCAATTTCGTTGTAAAAGCTATCAAATATTTATAAAAGAAAAAAATGAACAAACCGTTAAAGTCTGAAAATTTTCAACACTGACCTGATGTCGCCTGAGGGAGACCTACAAATTTGGCCATTTTTTAGAAATAGGTATTAACTTTACTTTGAATTTTCTAGACTTAACTTTAAGTATCATTAACAATAAATTTGATTTTAATATTTATCGTAAACCTACATATACTGATATTACCATTCATAATACATCCAACCATCCTATTGCCCACAAACATGCAGCATTTCATTCCATGATACATCGATTGACTACCGTACCCTTAAATAATAACAATTTTTACAATGAATTATCTATCATTAAACAAATAGCTTTAAATAACGGGTATGATATAAAACTAATAGACAATATTCTGAATAAAAAATTAAAACAAATAGCATCAAATAAATTTCTCTTCAACAACTCTAATAATTTAAACATTAATCAAACATTCCAATGGCGTAGAGTCCTTTATACAAATAACTTTTCTTCTTTGAGCGTTAAAAACTTCCCACCTGAAATAAAACCCGCTTTTTATACGAATAATCATTTAGGTAAATTCTTAATTAATACCAAAGATAATGATGATAGACTAAGCCACTCGGGCATATATCAACTTAATTGTAAAGATTGTCAGGCTTTTTATATCGGTAAAACGGCCCGGAACGTCAACGTAAGAGAAAAAGAGCACTTACGATGTCTAAATAATAATGCCTTTTCAGAATTCGCGAATCACTTAATAGAATCAGATCACTCATTCGATAAAGACTCGGGTATTAAAATATTACATAAAAATGGAATTGGACTAAGATTAAACAATTTAGAAGCCCTCGAGATCAAAAAAGCAGTTAATAATAATTTAAACATTATTAATAACCAAATTAATTTAACTAATAGTCCCATACTTAATTTATTCCGGTAATCTCAGCTGTTTCCCCCTCCCTTTCCCCTCCCTCCTTTTTCCTTTCCCCCCCCACTTACCCTCCCTAAATAATGTCTCCCCTCCCACTCTATATGTGTCTCTTTCTTTCATTTTATATCTCTTTCACTCATTGTTTTATGTATATATATGTGCCTGTATCTAATTATCTTTAGTTAATAATAAGCCCTGACGAAGCTTCGGTGAAGCGAAACCTGGTTGGCGACGTTTATTAATTCAATAAAAGTGGTGTTTTACAAATTGTGTTTTTCATTTAATATATAATTTTTTTTAATTGTTTAACTTTCTTGCCATACAAACATAAAATTTCAACATCTGCCATTCTCGAATTTATTTGTTTTATTAAAAAACTTTTGTCAAAACTGAACTGGGAGATATTGGGCGCTATTATGATTTGCTCGGCAACGGCACCATAACGACACGGTTTGCCAGGATGGCATAACAGGAAAGCAAAATGTATGGGTCTGAATGAAGACGCTTTTAATTTACTGTCCTCGGCAATGGAAGGCTGTGGACAGCAACGGCTTGCCAGGCCATAGCCATTGGACACCTAGCCGTCACGGCAATTTTGAGAATGTAATGTGTAGTTACATTGATAATTTGATGTGAGTGAGTTCCGCGCTCCGAGACTTTGCCCACCCGCGCCCTCCTTGCCTGCTTCTTGCCGACCTCCATTACTTCCGAAACGTCTCTCGAGTGCAGACGGTGTGTGTTGTTGCTCGGTGTAACCGACGTGTTCGTTTGTTCGTAATTATCATGATTCTTAGGATTCCAATTTGGCAACATTATGTTTATCAATGTACTTCGTGATTTGTATTGTACTATTGGCACCATCTTGTGTAATTTTTGTAACATTTGTTTTATCTCGCAGTGTTATCGACGTGATTGGAGCACACGGTAATTTCCATAATAGATTGACTCCGCGGGAGCCCAGTACCGTGTGGCAAACTTTCCTATCACTTCGATAACACATCCGACCCCGCGACAGCACGATACCGTGTTGCGGGCTTTCAACATTGCAACTAACCCCGTGGCAGCACAGTACCGTGCACGGACCCCCCATTTACATGTCTGCCTCAGCAGCGCCCCTAGTGTAGAAAACTTGTATCACTTTGTAATGATATAAAAGCGAAAATTTCTGAAAATAAAGGCAGTCACACTCGGACGAGCACTCGTAACTCTCGTACCAGTCACATTTTATAACCAAAGTCTTTCACTTCTCCTGCCTCCCACCTGAAAGATTCCTGGACCTGACTCAAGATTAGTCGGCCAAAGAAGCATAGAAAGTGGCTTAATCCAGCACCTACATGTTTACAGTCTTGTAACGACAATGGTCGCTTACACTCGGATAATTATAAAAGCAATAAAAAACACATAAATTTGTTGTAGACCACTTTTATTTTATCAAAACTCTACCGGTTTCGGAAGCACCCTTCCTTCATCAGGAGAATATTAAAACTAACTTATGATATAAAATATTGACAAGACATATAAATTTTAGGTGTTGGAGTGGGGGGTAAGCAAATGGGTAGGGGTAATTGTAGGATTGTCCATCGTTCTACATAGGTAAAACAACTAGAAGGATAAATATTAGAGTCACAGAACATTTAAGATGCTTAAATAACAATAACTTCTCAGAATTTGCCAATCATCTAATTTCCAAAGATCACACTTTTAACAAGGACACAGGGGTTACAATTCTTCACCGTAACAATAAAAGCAAAAAATTGGATAACTTAGAAGCACTCGAAATTAGAAAATCCCTTAATAATAATGCTAGTATTTTAAATAACCAAATTAACTTATCTTTTAGTCCCATTCTGAATATTTTCCCAATAAATCGCTCTGTTCTTCCCGGAAATCCCACAATTACCCCTACCCATTTGCTTACCCCCCACTCCAACACCTAAAATTTATATGTCTTGTCAATATTTTATATCATAAGTTAGTTTTAATATTCTCCTGATGAAGGAAGGGTGCTTCCGAAACCGGTAGAGTTTTGATAAAATAAAAGTGGTCTACAACAAATTTATGTGTTTTTTATTGTAAATTATGGCGAGCCACAAAGTTAATGCTTTTTACAAATATGTGAATTATAAAAGCACTCATTTTTCGCTCAAATTTTATCAAGATGCTTATAAAGGTTGGCATTATAAAAAAAAAATCAGTTCTTAAAAACTGCTGTAAATTATGCCAGTTCTACAAACCTTTTGAACTCCCCTTTGGGCCACACAATAATACAGATGCTATAATGAAGTTTTATAGCCCTTCGCAATTACTTTTATGCTTAAAAACTATTTTCTTTCTAACTTTGTTAATTTTCATAGCACACACATCAATCCCAATTTGTAAAATGTCACACATGTATGCACCCGGTAATTATATTGTTGATTTCCGTGAAATTAAATCACTTTTCAAAACATAGTATTTATTGCCATGTCATCATAAATCGTTTCTCAATCATTTTGAAACATTATAACGCGATCCTAAAATGCAAGGATATAGATCAAAAATATATTTGTGTAGACCGCCAAAAGATAAACTAACGAATTAATGAACTTATTTTAAAATCAATAACTTTTAGGTTTTTAGAAATTTATTTATTAATTAATTCACTCGTTTTTATTTGTTTTCCAAAAATCTCAATAAAACAGTTGTTCACCAACATATTATAGAGGTAAAAGAAGTAGAACAAAAAAAGGTGCAGTGAAAGAAAAATGGTACAATATCTATTAATATAAGAATCAACGTTAGTTTGTTTGTTTGTCCTTGATTTTCTTGAAAATTACTTTACCGGAAAATATAACGGTTTGTTTTTATTAGTGCCTGGTCTGCAAAAAAAAATCTTTTACAGCTGCATGGGATATTTTGCTGATGTATATGTTTTGAAGGTCACAGATTCTAAAAATGATTTCTGCAAGGTCCCATCACGTATAGGTTTTTTGCAAAATAAAAACAATTTTTTTATAAAAACACTTATTTATTACAATGAACTAATCAAAAATTTGTTTCTGATACACAATTTTAGTTCTACTCTTTTTTCTTGTGAAACTTTTTCTTCTTCTCTTTGATGCTTCTCCGAAGTCGTTTACGATTTCCTTCTCTGGTTTCTCGATTGAGCATCCAACAGCAGAAGACATGATTTGGTAAAATAATATTTCAGGTGGTTGATTTTTCCATAATGTTCTGATATCTCCGGCCCACACTTGACATTCCAAGTGCTAGCTGGGGGTATATATTTCCATCTAAACAACATCTCCTCAGTCTTGTTCCAGCAGCCAGCCAAAATGGCAACCTTCAGCAACATGATTTCTGGTAAGAAAACTCTGTAATAAATATTAACTGCAATATAGTTCAACCACATCTGTTCTTAAAAGATGCCAGTAAGCACACATTCAAGTGTAATGTGCATTTATTTTATTTATTCATTTCTATTTACTTATAGACAATTTTTATAATACAAGTATTTAGTATATAGAATGATGTGTATGTAGTGTACATTATTAATATATAATAGCGTATCGTGAACGCCTCACTAGGAGAACCTGTTCTGAGGTGTTCACGTATTTATGGTATAGTATTATTTTGAAATGGTTACAATATTACATATGTTAATCATCTGTACGTGCGCATGGCAGCCTGCGGGAGAAAAACTAAAATATTGTAAAAAAGACAAAAATGCAAATGACTTATTTGTATTTAATGTTAATATTGTTATGTTTGATTTGGTGTAATTAAGTTATGGATAAAATCCGTTCCTTTTAATTTTATCCAGATCGAGATATTAAGTATTAAATGTAGGCATGTGAATATATAGTTTAATTTCATAGTATTTATAATGACTTTGTCCATAGGTGGTAAGTCCTAACTAATCAGTGCACCCTGGTGTACCGGTCGCACCGGGGCAGGAGTGCTCCTGGCTGGGGTGGTACAATCATATCGTAAATAACAGAAATTAATCAAGTAAAATTTACTTGAAAAGATTTAAGCCGTGTTTAGTGACCAGATCTGAAAAGCCAGGTACTTCCCCACCTCTTTCTACCCCATCTCCTTCCCTTCCCCACTACCGTCAGCACCATAACATACCCCCCATTGGAGATGCATGTCTCACTGGCTCCAGAAGACTGGGAACAGTTGGGACTCTCATGCGGTACTCCCATTAGTGATAATTAGGAACACTAATCGTTAGAAACCTGAACAGTATTTTAGAAACTTTATGTTCATAAATAACAAATTAGAAATTACGCTACTTAGCGGTAAGCGCTTTGACTCCCAACACAGTTGATAATACTCAACTAAATGAATTATTACATTCATATACATATTATATCCACTATTATGGAAAAAAAAAACTGTAATGTTTAATTATCTGCCAATATTGAATAGTACAAAAAATAAACAATTTTTTTTAAATGTTTCGTAAAGGGAGTATGGTCGCATTAAAAATAATAATAATAAATGAATGAATTCTTACTATTGCGCCGGCATATCATATAGCCGAGTCGCCGACTGACACGCAGTTACTGTAGATGTATGTATGTATTTGTTTGGCCGGCTTCTAACCCCCCGACCTACCTCCTACCCATATTCGGTTCACAATCGATTTGTGCGAAAACTACGCAACTAAAAATTCTAGGTAGATTTACCTAGTGTCGCTTATTAATTTCGGATTCTGACGCAAATTAAACTATTTTCAGCAGTCATCAAATTTTATTGTATACTTTTATTGATTTATTTACATTCTACGCCAAAGTACAAGTGATATTCTTTGCTAATATACCCCCAATATTTGATTAATATTTATTTATGTAATTCAGAACCATTGTAGGATTTTTATTGATATTGATATCGTTACCATGATTAACTGCATATGTTACTGTATATTTCATAAATTGTATGAAGGGCAATGTCATCAGGATTATTTTTTACTTTTTTGTCTAATTTGTCACTTTTTCTGATGCAATTTAAGATCGTTTGTGTTTTCCGTGATTTAAATCTTTTTTTACTAGTAGCATATGTAAATACATAAACTTACGGGGGAAGGGACGTCAGAGAGGAATTAATTATTAATTCGAAATAATGATAATATATTGTTTAATGCAATACGATAAACATAATGTATTTAAAGATTTTTTTTAATTTACCATACGCTTAACATTAAAAGTAGAGAAGAATAATTCTTTGTCCTTTTTTTGTAAACTTTACCAAAGTTTTATAATCCACATTTAAAAAAAAAACATTAAAATTTGTATTTATGAAAAATGAAAAACCATCCGGCATGCCATGCCGTTGTAATGCAATATTATAAAAGCGCCCGTTAAGTAGTTAGTGACTGAAACAAACATACATAATATTATTTTTTTTTTTCGAAGGAAGTAAACACTTTGGGG